>VUQR01012138.1:0-21441 GCA_015108515.1 Hemichromis elongatus
AGCTGTGTGTACTCCCCCCCCCCCCCCCCCCTCAATCTTCAGGGCATTGTGTTTTTAAGGTTCACATCTCCCAGTTGTCTGACAATGTCCTTCTTCTGAGTTACCGAAGAAGCCTTTTTCATGATCAGTCCACAAACCGCAAAGGGCAAGGTTGTGACTTCTGTATCCCACTGCCCATCCTTCCTCCAAGCATGCGCTTGATCTTAACACAGAAAGACAGTGCAAACATCTTTCCTCAGATTTGAGCCAGGATGTGCAAGCAGGCCTGCCCTTCCTATGCAGTTACAAAGCAAGGGACTCTGTGTTTTGTAGGAGGGCACTCAGAGTATAGCCTCCATAACACATTCTAAATCCACTCTCTCAAGTCTAGAAGGACAAGGCACATTTGCTGTTGTGCGATAGATATGCTTCTCAAAACAGCAGTCAGTGGAACAACAGTGAAGTATGCCCTTTCCATGACAGAACCCTCATCCATCATGAGGACAAGCAACCCAAGTTTATTTCCACTCCACTTCTTAGATTTACGTGAGAAGCTTGCGCCTTGAAGTGAGAGTATACCTCCCTTATAAACCTTTAAAAAAAACCTGTGGTGTTTTTATCCTTTCAAATGTTGTAACAGTAGCCATCAACTGGAGCTCAATTTTAAACTGTGCAGCTTTATTTAGGGAAGCATCCATGACATTAATTAAGTATTTTCATATTTTGACAAACATCAGGTGCAGCTGGTTAAAAAAATACAAATTAAACTAAACAAATTAAACTAAACTATTTAACTTTACAAAAGCCTTGAGCCACCCCTCATTTCTTTATATTTTGCTTCCACCTGGCCAGGCTTGTGTTTTTATTTTTTACTGATCATGTGGTTTTTAGCAATAGCTTCTTCACTTGTTCTCAGTTTAGTCTTGTACCGGACCATTTTCAAAGGAATGTTTTTTTTGTTTTTGTTTGTTTGTTTTTGAATGAATTATTCAAGCACAAAAAACACACCTAAGTCAAAGAATCAACCATAACAGACGACTTAGCAAACATTAATTTTAAATTGTATCTTTAGGCAATACTAGCAGCCTGTCACAAAATCACATTATATATAAAACTGACAAAAACATTTTTTACAGGCACAAAATAGTATTTTTGCACGTACAAGGTAATTCCCAAAGAGCTAGTAGATGAAAACTACATTACTTTACTCGACATGGTGTGCCAGTGTGTCTGCGCAAACTGAAAAAGTGGAGAACCAAAGAAGAAGTGGCAGGCTTAAAAAAAAACCTACAGCAGATGAACACTATCTAAAAGGCATGTTCTTAAGAAAAAGGAAAAAGTACAGTAAAGAACTCTGAGATGATCCATCTACTGTTCACTGAAGCCTCATCAGAAATGGTCTCAGTGGAAGGATGACTGTCAAGAAACAAAACAGGGAGAGATGGTATGCCAAATTACACAAGAACTGGACTGAAAATCAGTGACAAGACATCTGATGGAGTGATGAATTTTTGTTTCAAATTGGAATCAGTATGTATGTGGAAGTCAGTAGAGAGTACAACAATGAGAGCCCGCAGCCATCTGTAAAACAACATTTGGAGCTGCATTTTAGTCACAGGTGCTGGGGATGTTGATTAAATTGTTAAATTCATATTATAATGAATGGCGAAAAGTACCTTTGGATTTTAAACCACTGTTCAGTACTGTCTGGAAAACATCTGATTGGCAGTTGCTTACTTTTACAGCTTATTTCAAGAGTCAACTATTCCTGAAGACTACTGAGAGCGATGACAAGAAAGTTTCCCCGTGTTGAAGAATAAAGATGGTCATAGGTCTGTGAAGGTTCTCAGATGAGAGGTGAAACGTCTTCAAGCAACCTAAAGAAGTCCAGATGCCTTTTGCTTTACAGCTCCTTAGACAAAGGTGGTCATACCAAATATTGATGTTCAAGCTTGTTAGAAATAAACAATTGTATTTACATGCTGTGTTCCCATTTATGTTTTCACATTTTAATAAACATATATTTACCATTTTCATTGCATCATGTGGAGAAATGTGGGGTGGCTCCAGACTTTTGCACAGTACTGTAAACTATGACTGCATTCCAGATCAGGTTACTGAGGTGGAAGCTATAAAACACGACTAATAAGCAACATAACATCAGAGTTGATAACAAACCAGAAGGTCTGCAGTCATTTTGGGTTATTTACTGGTTCTGAGGCTTTTTTTTTCTTACCTTTAATTGATAAAAGAAATAATATTGTGCTTAAGTATTGACATGTAATGTGGTGCGCAGCCTTTCATCATAAAGATAATTCAGTTTCCCCCCTTTAATCCAGCTACAAATAAGCTAGTTGAAAGTATCTAATTCTGGTTGCAAATGTCTATATTCTCTTCTGCTCCGGTCATGATTGAGGTAAAATGCAGAATGATGTTATTTTACAAGAGACCTGCTCTCGAGGCTGAAACACTGAAATTGCAGGCATCCATAGGTGTACACGCACACGGGCACGCACACACATGCACGCACACCATTATCATCACCATCACAGCCAATTTTTGAATGCTTTATAGCCTTGCAGCGGCTGCTTTAACCTGTTCGGCACGTGTGTTGCTGAAAGATGACAACAGCCAGGATGAGGACTGTGATGAGGTTTTGTTCGTGGCATAATGCAGTGCCAGGTATCTGCAAATACAAGGGACCTGTCATTATCTAAAACACCACATTTCCCCTGAGGTGCTCTGAAAGATATGTCGCACTTGCAGGGTTCCTCTATCTCTCTCGCTGTCGCCCTCCCTTACTCAGACGCTCCTACATTACACACAATAATTCAATTTGAAAAACAGTGATGCATTATTTGTTAAGCTATGCTAGGCTGTGAACTAAATGAGGAGTGCATTTCGCATCTCTGGGGACCCTGTTTGTTATTTGTGTACGTTGTTAGTGGTATATGTTCATAAAACTTACAGGCTGCGAGTGTGTGTGTGTATGTGTGCAAGTGTGTATTTCTGCACAAGTATGCATGCTCAAGAATATCAAGATACACACGCCTGCTGTACAGGATATTTTTCGCCCAGTCTTTCTCAGCCATTTCACCACAGGTAAGGTGAGCACAGTATTCAATAATGATTTACTATGTGGAGTTATGGTTAAAATATGAACTCCATTCTCAACATGACAGCGCCCGAACAAAAAAAAAAAAAGCTCCCACTGAGAATGTTTAAAAACAAAAATCTGACATGTCACATTAGGGGGATTGTTAAAGGTTCACAGACCGGCTATTTTCTCTGGCTGGCTATATTATGGTTCTATTTAGGATGCTGTTTTTCTTTCCCCCTCGTATCCCCTTCTCCGCTCTCCCTCTGTGATCCATATCATTGTTCCCCGGAGAGAGAAGAAAGGTGACAAACAAACCTATTCATCATCAGCAGGTTCTCCTGGCTAAACTGTTATCCGAGCTGAACTCCCTAAACTTTTCCCAGTGGCCTATTGTTTACGGCTGCATCCTCTAAATTTACACCCACCGTTTGTTTTATGAAGAGTCCGTGGAGGGTAAGAAAGGTAGATAGAGGCCTGATGTCAGCATATTTCCCTGTCCTGCATCTAAACTGTGATGTATGGTTAAAGAGAGCTTCTGTTTAGCCCCTCGTTCTCCATTTTTTACATGGTGCTATTGTTTTATACCATCTAGTTTTAGAAATACAGCATCATCATATTACTAAGCTCTCAGAGGAGGGCTTATTGTAAATGATTGGAGGTTATTCACAGTACTGTGAGGGGAGGGAGTGGAGGTAGATGATTTGGAGAAGGGAGGGAGTGCAACAGCCTTACACCATACTGGCGTTGAAGGTATTCTCCAGCACTATATGAACAATGCCTACTGTCAAACTTTTGCATTCGGTATAATCAAGTCAAGCTGCTGGGTAACGGTTTCGATCTAGGGCGAGGGTTCATTATGTGTAATTGTTCCTTTTTTTAAACAGCTTTTGTTTCTTAGACGCACTAAAAGCAAACAGTTCAATTTGAATAGTTTGTATTCCGTGAACATTCGACTCTCAGCGCGACTCAAGCATTAGTATTTATTTACTGAAATGTCACGCAGGGATGTTATAGTCTAAATGTTAGTAAATAAACCAGAATGCCGCCACTGACAACCAAGCGGGCTCATCTGTTTTTAACTAACACTCAAACAATGGTACCGGTGCCTTTGTCTGCGAGTCCCTTTATAATCAAAGTCTGAATTGTCAGTGAGACAAATTGAATTAATTCCAATTTTGCTGTCTCTGAGTGACAAGATTCCATTATGCTCACGGTCAGGCTGTGTGCAAATCGCATTATAACCTGATGTCTCCATGTGCATTTCTGTAGCACCCTTTGAAACAAAGGCAATAGTATGACTGAATGATTAATTGCAGGGTGGAAGTATTGAGCTATATTGAAAATAAAAAAGGATTCCACAAACCGTTAAAAAAACTAAAGTTAACTTTACTGGGTTTTCTATGCCAACATTTACTGTGCTATTTGTGCAATGTGCAGACATCTATATAAGTAGTAACGATATTTGTAGCTTATTTTAGGAGTTATAAATGTGTTAGATAAAAGGTAAAATACTATAGAGAAAGATTAAAAAAAAAAACCCAAACACTAACGTAACAAAGAAGTAGCGCGCATTTTGTTAGCAAATTTTGATTTTGGTTTAGTCAGAGTGAATTAGGAGTGTAATTTCTCCTCTGCATACGGGGGTTACTTTTGATTGGCTCACTTCTAAACTCCTCCCACCTTATTCCACAACCTAACGTGTTCCTTTTGCAATGATCACCATCCATTGGCCTTCAGACAAACTGATTCCACTTTTTCCGTGCACGAAAGCGGTGTTCTTGTGTTGCACTTTCAGCAGGTTCATTCCACTTTTGGCTTCAGGACTGCCAGTGTGCTGTGAATATTCTCCTGAGTTTAATGCATGTTAATATGACAGTTGCTACTAAATCTGAGGAGCGGTGTCATTATGCTATTCTCCTCTTCCATCATATCCTAAAAGTGCTCTGTTAATTCAGATCTGGTGACTGCAGAGCCAATGTGAGTGCAATTTATTGTAATGTTCTAGAAATTGTGATGACGGTAGGATTTTGTTGAAAAGATGGAGAAACTGTGGGACAGACATGCTCAGTGACCGCAGTCAGGCAGGTTGTGGCTTTTTTACACAGTACTCAGTTCATATTAATGGACACACAGTGTGCCCCAGAAAAACTAAAATAAATAAATCCTCAACTCATTTTCACCAGTGGCAGCTGAAATTACTGATACAAGGCATAATGAATCCATGCTTTCATGTTGTGTACACCAAATTCTGACCCTAACATTTTACCATTTGGAGGTTGCAGCAAAATTTGAGACTCAGAACTGCCAACATTTTTGTTCAGTTTTGCTGAGTTAATGCCAACAAAAGCCTCTGTCCCAGTGGTGCCGTCCAGCGTGGTCTTCTCTCGGGCCTATTGCTTTAGGACTGGGGTGTCCAGGTTTTAGATGTGTCCTTGATCCAACACAGCTGATTTAAATGGCTCAATTACATCCTCAACATGTCTTGAAGCCCTCCAGAGGCTTGGTAATGAGCTAATCATTTGATTCAGGTGTGTTGACGCAGGATGAGATCTAAAACCTGCAGGACACCGGCCCTTGAGGCCTGGAGTTGGACACCCTTAGGATTTGTCTCTCGGCACACTATGGTTGGCCATTCCTCCCCTAACTCTGCCATCAAACAGGGGTATTCACCTACTTTTTTTAGTCAAAAAACAGTCTGGGACTGATTAATGGCACTATAACAGCAATGTCTACATCATTAAAACCATGAAACCTTTGCCATGGGATTGGGTGACTGCATATTTGGTTAGACAAGGAACACAACTAATGACGTAGCCAGAGAGCTAAGATTGAGATTTCATCATCTTATTATTTTACGTCACATAACAACAGACTTACCGTAGAACAGAGTTTGATGTGTATATACTTGTACTGAAGTAATTTGGTCACGCCGGATATAAATGTAGATCTGCATTTCCTGAGCAGATCTTATTGGGTAATGTTAAAGGTAGCAACAAAATCAGAGTCTGTTTAGTACATGCCAAAGATTTGTCAAAACTTTTAAAAATTCCTCGAGGTTTTCTTTTCACTCTTACCCATCTGCCTTTTATTATAGAAAATGCTGAATATATGAGTGACCTTCTCCATCAGAAAACTGCCAGGTGGGTGTATCTAAAGACTGCTGAAAAATTTTTTCACGTTTTTCTTTCCATCTGTCTTTTGTTCTTTCTTTCCTTCAAACCACTGATGCACTTCATACCTCTGGAGTATCAGGCCAGATGAGCTCAACTATCTAAAATGATCCATCATAGTAAATCTGCCAGCTGCTGTTACAATAAGTGCTCTCGGTACCTATTTAAGACGTCTCTCCAGATGTCTTTGTAGACACAGCAGGCATGCAGAGCATTCACAAATCTTCATCTCAGTTACAGCAAATTAAATTAATAAGTGTGCAACTTTCAATTTATTTAAATATTTAAAGCCTCACTGTCTCTTTTGAAAGAGTTTGCCTCGTTACTAACACATTGCTTTGAATGGAAATTAAATTCTTTTAAATTGTACTTGGTGGAGTACAATTACAGTTGTTTATATCTAAATCAGTTTGGTAGAATAATTGCTACTGCTAAGAATCATTTCCCCTTTAAAGCGCTTCCAAATTGTGCAACATAAACCTCTTGAACCTCACCCCAATTACAAACTGACTATGTAAAGACACACCTGAAGGCAATTAACGATAAAGTGGCTCCAAAGAAGCAACATAGTTGACCCTGTCTTCATTTTTAACGCAATCTAATAATAAAGCTGTCAACACCGGTACCCCGGTGTATGCTGGAATCTTGATTTTGGTTCATTGCTTTTGACCTTTCACATATTTTCACAGCAAACATGTTGGACAGTCATTCCTGCCCTCCCCTAACTGTGGCGATGCTGTCTCTGTCTTTTAAAAGGCGGTTTTGCCTACACAGTTCCCTTGCTGGGGTTATACCTTGTGGCAAGCTTACTGCTGATGTGGTAGTATTGCAGACAGATGCAGGGGTTACTCTGCTCAAACAGGGTCAACATCTCCCCTGTGGTGCTTTACTGTCCAGCTGAGAGGGAGAGAAAGAGAGAGAGACAAAAAAGAGTACCATAGTGTGCACATGCATGTCTGTGCAATTGTAAGGAAGCCATGTCGATGAGGTTCTTTTACATTTTGTAGTTAAAGCACAGAGGTATACAGAATGCAAAGCTATTAATTATACATGTCTATGGATTTCACATGCAGTAGGGAGTCTCTCTTGTGTGTGAGTGTGGTTTTTGTTGTTGGACCCTGACCTTTTGCTTACAGGGTAGGAGGGGAAAAAAAGCGTAGTCCCCAGCTGCTATGACAGTGATGTCCACTGGCCTATTCAAGGGCTATTCAGCCTGTGGGAGCCAGCAGGGGGCAGGGCAAAAGGGCTCCAGATGTGTGAGTGCCCCTAAGCGATGATTCAACTGTGGCCTGGCATGACATGACCTACCCTTGGGGCAGGACAATAGTTTGGTACAGTGTACGTCTGTACAGGGACTGCACTGGTGGCTTTACATGTGGGCATTCACACGTGAGACAAGTGAATAGCTAGCACGCCTCATCGGATTTGAGCTTAAATGGCACAGCTTGTGAATCTAAATGGTGTTGTTTCAAGATAAAAGTTACTTTGCCACCATAACGTACTGTGAGGTGAGTCATTATCCGTTTGACTATTTTTGGGCCTACTGTACCTTATGAACTGCAGAAGGCAGGATGCCATTAGAGAAGGAGATTGCTTTTTAAGTGCTATCAGTACAGAGTACACTGTTTAATCTGAGGAGATTTATGGAAGGCAATCACCCAAGTAAAAACTGTAGATGCCATTTATCAGGCAGAATGGAAATTACAGCCATAATTTTCACAACCGGACACAGATGAGACCTTATAACTACATAAACCCCCTCGAGGTCCCTCTGCTCGTTTTTAATGTTCCTTCTATGTGTTAGTGTGACCTGGAGGACTGACTGGCTGGCTAGTTCGCCTGAACCCCCCCCTGGTCTGCTTATTTCCTAGCCCTCCCTTCAGAGTGTCACAATGTGAGAGGGACTAGTTTATGTACAGGAATAAAGGCTGCCTGGGCTGCTGTGATTGATCCAGCAGAGGGATGGCATGTCTGGTCATTTTTCCTCTCTTGTTTGTCAGTCTCACAATGCTTCCCCGGTGTGCCATCAGTAAGATCAAAAACAGAGGATGTAAGGTTACTTCTTCACAAGCAGAGAGAAGTCTGCCTCTGTAAATACAGAGTGCCTGCAAATTTCAAGTGTTTTTAGAAAGGATGAGATAAAAGTGACAGAGTGAGGAAGATGGCCTTGTTGTATGGTGAGGTTCATATCTCTCTCCCCACCTTCCTGAAAGCTTTGGTGCCTTTGAGCCTCCTCCCTGATGAATAACCATGTCACACAAAAATGGATGTTTCAAGTAAAAGCACCCTGAAAATACAGTTTAGAACAGCACAGCAGATGAAATAGGCTGTAAAATGGACCATCCATCATATTGTCTCACCAAAAGTGACACATTGGGAAGGGGTTTAAGGCCGTTTTCATTAGGCTTTTGCAGCACCGGCTAACCAGATCACAAGACTAAATAATGACCCCTGCTCTAAGAGTGTTATTCAGCGAATGGGAGACAGAAGATGTACTGTACTTCTTACTGTCTCCATCTTGCACATGCAACCCCCCCCACCCCTCTCTCTCCCCTTGCAGAAAATAAAATGCCATCTATTTTCTGTCTGCCTGTCTGCGGGTTCTTTATATAAATCCCGTCTCTTTGGCCGAAGACAGTGAATGATATAAATTGTTCCTGGAAATGTACAGTAGCACAAGAGAGTTTCCAAATAAGTAGCGTCCTTGACTTTGAATCTATTGGGAGTGGTTTATTTTTAAATTATTTTAGGGTTTGTCAAAGTTCCTATGAAAGGAATGCTTTGATATATCCTCTGAGGTACTGCAAGCATCCCAGCTGATGAATGCAATGATTTGCATGTATGCTGATATTCAACTACAGTTAACTGATAGAGCATTACCCACCCTATGCAGAATGATGGTGCACTGCATTTTTAGTTAACTGAGTGACTTAACCACCTGCCTTGCTTATGGATCTTGGGCAAATGCATGGTGGTGAGACACTACATAAAGCCAGTTTTACAGCTTGTGTTTTTATAACACTTAAGATGTTATTGATGAACACTGAAAGGCAGTCTTTTACCTCTTCACATGAAATACACAGATTGCACCCTCACAATAACTCTGTCCTTGCCTTTATATTTTATTGGTGGGATTGTTGCAAAGCAGCAGTCCCAGCATATGTTATTGTCATAAGCCATTTTTCTTGTTCTTTGTCGACTAACTGGTCGCAAACCGTTCATACCTCAAAGTGACGGGCTAAATTGTGTGTTGCGTGCTTCTGTTCAGATTTTCAAAATTTTGTACCGTTTCTGAAACATTCCAATTTTTCTGGCGATGGAGTCTCATTGACTTTGAATGGACAGCCAGCACTCTCCATCATCTTTCCTTTAGTGGTTTAGTGGCAGAGTTACCACATGCTCATCTTTCTCTTTTATGTTGAAGGTTGTGAGTTCAAGTCTGCATCGAGTATTACCGATCAGCAGATTTTCAGAAATTATTTTTTTCTCCTTATAATCTCAGATAGAAAACTGTAAACACTTTTTCCATGGAGAAAGTTATTCCAGACTGCAGAGGGACAGCTTTACTACAACAAAGTAAATATTCATGAACATTGATGGTGACTACACTTTGAATACATTTGAATACAACCACCAGGAGCAATTTCATTAGGTACGGAGTAGCGGCTATCTCAGGCACAGTACACTTGTGACTGATTAAAGTAGCTGCCTGTGTGTTTATGAGCGATCTCCCTTCAACTTTGTTAGCCAACCTCTTTACCTCCAATGTTTTAAGCTGCGCCAGAGGCAAGCTACAGACCTAGCCTGCCAGTAGCAATAATCCCAATGCAATTTCTCCAGATATTGCATAGTCTAGTTTATGTTGCTATCCAAACCCGCTTAAGAAATATAGCCATTGAATTACAGATTTGAGGCAACACCTTATCAACATTTTCACTAATTTTGGAGCCTGAAGTGTTTGTCTGACCTCAACACATATTGCTTGTACAGATATAAAGTACCTTTCTGACACTTTGAATGTTGTTTTAATGTTTCCTATCAACAGTTAATGTTTCACATCAGCTGTTAATTACAATAAGCGTATTCAACACATTGAAATACAGGGACATCAAAAAGCTGAATGTAATAAAGCTCTATCACACGTCTCTACAGATACAAAAAGTCTTCCTTGGAAAAAGGAAGATTTTAATGCTGCAAGGCTTTTGTCTGTTTACCAGGCTTTCTGTTACTCCCATTAATTTAAAAGTATCATACGGCGCAGCCAGAACAGAAAATCTATTCTGATATTAACTCTGCTAACATTCAAAATGTATCTGTCTTTCTCACTGAAAGGTCATAAAACTTTCATTTTTGTAAAATGCGGACTTGTGATTATCAAAGACTGGTTGCGATCCCTCAGTCACTGATTTATGAAATGGAATAGACTAATTACATACTGGATAAATGAACCGTGGAAGAAGCGGAACATTTGCATTTAGTTATGAAAAGAGACTGTGCGTACGTGCGCGTGTGTCTGTCCATAGGACTGTGAGGGGAATGCGCGCGATACTTCTCGCATTCTCTTTGTCTTACCCTGATCCATTTCAGGTCTATTGTATTGTCAATTTGATTTATGTGGCGCCACACTTGAATCTCCCTACAATGTCAACCCTATGAAAAATATATGCAGCTCTTCATATAATGTGTGATGATATCAATGCTCTGATGAATGCCTTTAGTTCGATCTGCCTAAATAAGATGACTACCATCCAGCCCGTAGTGCCAGCCATTAGCAAGCCACCCGGCATGCCTGGAATGTTAATAGGATTAGCATTAGCATTTCCTTCAGGTCTGCTACCTGTCTAGCATTAATGCTTTGATCTGCTCACACAGAGAATAGAGAATAGGCCTTTAACAAGTGCTAACACATGTCTTTGCTCCTATTGGTGCTAAGTAGAACAAGAAAAGACGACAGGTGGAAATGTGTACAGTTCGGATTAGTTCGTGTGTATTAGACCATAATTGTGACGCGTGAACAAAAGCTGGATAAGAGTTCACTGGTGGTTAGCTGCAGGACAATTTTCTGTCCACATAAAGAAAACCACACACTGGCACATGCCCACACATACACACACAGCTACATTACGCCTTTGTCTTTAAAGCGGTTAGCAGCTTAACATGGCAATGAGAAGCTGGCTTTTAAGTATTTTCATGGTTTCGGTGGCAAGTACACTCACACAGATGAATGCCACCCACTTAAAGGCTTAATATTATTTTAACGTTGTAATACATATAAGGTATTGGTAATGAAACAGGTCTGAAGTTCCTTATTTTGAGTAAAGGATTAATGCTTTCCCCTGTCTGTGGACCATCGATGCTGCTTTGACCAGCAACTGGGAAAATACATTAGTCATGAGATTAACTACACCCCTCCAACAATCTACTTAGCTGAAGAGAACTTGAAATCTATCTGTCTAAATCTAAGTGGTTCCCAGGGGTTGTTAAGACAAACAGCTTGGGGCTGTTGAAACGTGTGCACAAGGTCCCTTGTCAGGCTTTTTGCGAGCTGGCGCTTGTCTAAACAGGGGCAATGTGAGCAGTTCCAAGGTGAATTTTTAGGTCACTTGTCCGCTGGAGTGTAAAGGGGATGAGGCCCCACAAAAGAGGCCAGTTGCCTGTGCGCACCGAGGGCAAATTACATTACTGTAAATGATGACCAGCCCCCCCCCGTCAGCCTCATCTAATGAGTGAAATGGAAAGAAGACAGAAAAAAAATACATTTCTTTTGTTATATGACAGACAAGACAGAATTGAAAAATGTAATGGTCCCAGAATTCCTCATGTTAATGCCATCTAGGGAATGTATTCATATTAATCTAGTCCAGTGGGTCTCCACTGTGTAAAATCCAACAAGAGCTATTTCTTTTCATATTTCTAATAATACAATTAAGAAAAAATAATTGATGCTCAAGTTTCAATACTGTTCTCATTAAACATTAGCATGCCTATCCCTTCAGTTGTTAATATTGATTGTGTCAGAAAAAAGATAGAAGTTAATAAATTAAATGGGCCGGGGGGGAAAGCATGTACAGTTAATTTTACACAGTGGTTGAATTGTAGAGAAAAACGTCCTTAAAAAACGTCCTGGTTGATAGTTGGGACAGTGCCCAGTGCTTCCTGAATGTTCATGGACAGTTAAGGTTTAGAGATCTTTAAAGGTTGGGGGTGGGCGAGGTGTTAATTCACAGGCTAGACATCCTAGAAATGTTAACAAGCCCATTAGATCATGATGTCCCCAGAAAGTCTTTGCATGAAGCACTGCACCTGTTATTCTATGTACTGGAGTTCTTTAATGGTTACAGGAATGTTACTTGTTTACTTTGGGAGAACATTGCAGGAACATATGCTGCATATGTGGACGTTATTATATTACCTTCCCTCTGGTTCTGTACATTATACTGTGATTATACTGTGCCCAGAATATCTGCAGAACTTTTAGTGACATTTCATTGCTCATTCCTAAAATATCTCTGCTGGTGCAGAGAAGCTTTCCATTTCCTTACAAAGAAAGTTCTTGGACAGTCGTGGTGTGGAGTTCTTTAAAAAATGGCGTAGAGATGTGATCTAATGGAAATTTGGGTGACATTCAGAACATTCTGGGAATGTGCTGGAGACCATCAAAATACAATCTTTCTACACTATGTTTCCATATGGAGTACTAAGAAACCAGTGCCATGCTACAGTATGTGCAGAACCTTTAGGGATCAAACATATTTTCATCCTTCACCTTCCAAGAACTTTTTAGAGAAAAAAAAACAAAAAACACAAAAAAGGTCCAATAGAGGACTAAGCTATACATGTGTATCGCGACAGAAAGGGCAGCAGAAGGCACTGGGCTTGTAAAAGGTGGGAACAGGAGCAGGTAAGCTGTAGACAAGACCTAGGACTGCAGTGACAGGAAAGGTGAGCCTTTTCTTTTTTTCAAAATAAGACAGGAACCCAAGACACACACACATATGACTAAAAACATGTTATACATGTTGATCATTAAAATCTTCCTGTCTGATACAGGACATTTTTAGCATGTTAGCACCATGTTGAATGTTGAATGCCAACCCAGCGCTAGTTACCTCTTCAAAGATGTATTAATTTATCAAGTCCCAAGTCAATAAACTATAAATTAATATGCCTAACAGGCGATGTGCACTTATTTAACCCTGCACATTTTCTACATGCAGGATGCAACAAAGTTTGAGTGACAGTAACAAAGATGCAGCATCCCATAATGCACATGGCAAACTTCATCATAAGCCTGAATAAATCTTCTGATCTGTTTATGTTTCCTTTGTCTTCATGGAATAGTACTGAAACATATGTACAGAATTTCATTTTGCTGGCTATCCATCCCCCACCCCCTGTAATCTGGCTCATTAACTTTACATATGTTTTACTTGGTTACTTAGTTGGAATTTCATTTCAATGTGCTTGTGATTTTTGTGCCTATGAATATATGTAATTATATAATAAGCATTTACATAAAGTCCCCAAATTCCCCTTAATGTTTGTCAAATAATGCCTAGCTAAATAGGTCCATGCCAGGACTGCTCAGGATTACTATTGGAAAGCATTAAGCTAGTGTCATTTACAGCAGAGGGGATGTTCTATGAACATACAATATAACCTCACTCTAGATTCTGCAAACATTATAGCAGCATTGTGTATATAGCTACAAGGAATATCTTATCATAATAGTCTTCTCCTGAAAGTCAGGAAGAAATAATGTCCCTCTTACCCACAAAGACCCTGACATCACAGTCTTCTGGGAGTGTTCTGGGAACGTAACAAGGCATTTCTCAGTTAAATCCATCCCTGACTCATTGTGTCGACCCCTCCCATTCTGCTTGATCCTTCCTTGTACCGTCTTCCTGAGGCATTTCTCATTTCTCTAATTTGCGCCTCTTCGTCTCCTCTGTTCTCCTTCCTGTGACCTGCAAATCAATCTTAATAATCTACGTTGATGTATGTCTCAATTCCTAAAATGCATCTCTGGAGGAAAGAGGAGGCTTGCCAGAGGTGCTACGATCAAGAATGCACATGTGTGTCCGTTTCAGAAGTGTTAAATGAAAGAGGCGTGACACACACCTGGAATAAACACACCATGTTGAGAGGAGGACAGTAAGGCCTTAATTATTGATGTTGCTTAAGTTATTAAAGATGACTGAATTTTCTGTGTTTCTGTGAGTGTGAAAAAAAAAATCATATTATATTGCGTAACCATTCATCATGATCAACAACAATGTTACATCTAAACTGAGAAAAAAAGTAATGATAAACATTACAATACACAAATTGTTACACCTGAATTACAAAATGCTGCTCTAGCAATTAAAAAAATAAAATGAAACAATAATTTTGTTGTGTCAAACGTCTGATGTTTCATTTTATTAATGCCTGTTGCATCACCTCTTCTGGTGCTTCTTCTACCCCTCATCTGTTTACATCTCTGGTGGGAGGAATTAGGACAGAAAGAAAGGAATAGAGGATGTGCAATCTGTAATATGGAAAGGGGCCTGATTTTGTGTAGGAGGCAGGCAGAGAACGACCAGACAGCTGACATACCCGTAAGCGCTGGGCTGATTGATTATTTAAAAGGGCTTCCTCTCTCTTCCCACCAGCAAGCAGGTGCCGTTGTTCTGGGTTACTTTTCTTGGTGCTAGAGGTCACTTACCGTACCTTTTGAAGCATAATTATAGGTAGCAATACTAGCACAAATGACATGAGGTTGAATAATGTGGAGAGTGGCCTTGTTGTCCACTAAGTGGTGTTTTGCAAATGACCACATTTAGAGCAGAGCACAGTTGAGACCTTGTTATGAAGAGTCTGTCCATTAATCCATTATATACTTACCTTTTAACTTTAATAAGTTTTTTGACTCAAAAACAAGCATTTGTGTGCTAAAATTCTCTGGCTCAATTGCCAAGGAGCACAAGTATGCAGCGGGGGAAATATTTATTTGATCCCCTGCTGGATTTGTAAAGCTGCTCACTTACAAAGAAATAAACAGTCTCCCATTTTTATGGTAGTTTCATATTAATGGAGATAAATAGAATATGAACCAAAATAACTACAAAACCCTCACATTACTTAAAAGTTGTAAATTGATTTGGATGTCATTGATTGAAATAAATATTTAATCCCCACACCTGTCCACAGAAATAGTTTCTTTCTCCATCGGGACATCAGGGAAAAGACTTCAAACCTGCACAAGACCATCAGCAAGAAGCTTGGTGAAAAGATGACAGCTGTTGTGCAATTGTTCAGAAATGAAAGAAATACAAAATTACCAGTCACCCAATACCTTACCTCATGGGATGAGGATGATCATGAGAAAGCTGGTGTATGCTGATTGCAGTTGGGACCACAGTCCCCAAGAGGATCATTGGTAACTACACCATAATAAATTGAAAACTTGAAGTGCCCACAAGGTCTGCTAGTTCAAGAAGGCACATGTACAGGCCTGTCTTAAGTTTTCTTAGTAAGCATTCCACGTTTTTGGAGGAAGAGAAGTGCTGAATATGATCCAAAGAACATGTCCCCACAGTTAAGCATGGTGGTGGAAACATTATGATATGGGGCTGTTTTTCTGCTAAGGATACATGATGACTTCGCATCATTAAAGGGCAGAGCATTATCATTCACAATGCATAACATACTGACAATTTGTCACGCCCTTAGGCATCTCACGGTGAAGCAAAAAGTACCCTTCCATGCCCCTATTAAACGCTTTGAGTTCTCAATTGACTCCAATATTAACCGGCAGCAGTAAGAGATGCTTAGAGCAGAGGCTCCAGTCGTCCATTCACTAATAATTCAACAACAAAATGGCTTCATGTTGTAGCCATCACGTAGTGTTTTCCAAAGTGATTCCGTATGTGAAAGTGAAAAGATTTAGGGTAAATAATGCTTTGTTCGGTTTATTTTCATTTCACACGTAAAATACATTTATAGATTCATTTATACCCGCTCTCATTTCCAACGCTCAACATATGTTACGCGTTGGGATGAGAAATGAGAACGTGTTGTAAAGGATCAAACATGGGATCATGTACCGTAAAATCTTGAACAAGAACTTTCTTTCCTCAGCCTGATCACTGAAGATGGGCAGTGGCTATGTCTTCCAGCATGACAATAACCCAAAACATATCATTAGGTTAACAAAGAAAAGGCTAACGAAGACGCACATTAAGATCACCGAGTTTCTCCACCTTCTGCCAAGTCATGTTTTGCTCGGGGATCAAATACTTATTTCACTCAATGAAATGCAAATCGACTTATAACTTATGTAGTGTGCTTTGTCTGGGTTTTTGGTTTATATTCTGTCTCGCTCAGTTAGGATGAAGCAAACTACAAATTGTTTTTTGTAAATGGACAAACTTAAAAAATAGATTTACCCCACTGAATGTGCTCTCATTTCAACCCTTGAACCACAGATTTCCCCCACATTGAAAATTCAACTTCGAATTCAAATTAATTATTGTTTTAATTTAGGAGTGTTTGCACTTTTAATACAGGAAAAAAAAGTGAAAATATACCTGCCTTGTCTCCTTCTACTTGGGCAACGCACTTGAACGCATACTGTACAGTATCTATTCACACCCACACTCCATATATTAGATTGCACCATTCGCTATCTCGCTCTCACTTTTCTCGTTTTCATCTCCCACATGGGGAACACTGTTCTTATTCTCTCTCCCTGATCTTATGCCTGCTGATGAGGGTTAGAGGAGGACTGAGAAGGGGTGGAGGAGGTGGGATGATTTGACCTGCAGGTGTTTCCCCGTGAGCACAAAGATCTCTCCACAGGTCGATAATGCACACACTAATGGCTGTGAAGTGACTGGACAGGAATGAGAAATAGCCCTCATCAGTTAGGGTAATGGTGTCCCTGGGCCCACTCAGCCCATTCAAGGGAAATACTGTCAGATCTCTGCGCTTTCTGTGTGTACCTGCTCATGTTAATTACAGACAGTGGCAGACAATCCTGTGTTTCAAAGGGCCAGTGCTTTGGTCATATATCATCCTTACGAGGGTAGTAGTAAAGGGTGGGAATTAATAAAATAAGAGAAAATTCCATAGACATATATGGCCAGTGTCTATGGGCTTATTTATTCATCGAGCCCTAGTAACAGAGCATGAATATGCTTGGTAAAACTTGTGAAAAGAATGATGAGTTTGCTCTTTTAAGCCTATCATTAAAGTGGGGCGAATCAGAACATGTGAACTCAAAAAGCAGACGAATGAACAAGAGAGCGATTAAATGCAAATGGTGACTTATTATAGCAAGAACGTTGTAAAAAAGGTAGGAGTTGCTCAGGTTGGTAACTGGAGCTCTGGGGCTAAGCTCTGGGTCAGAGCTGAAGGTTGGGCTTACTGAGCAGAGAAGTGCAGAAAACAGCTCAGACTAAACCTAACCCCCCTCCCGTTTTTAAGGTGGAGGGCATAGCTGGGGTTCCCAGATTGACAGACAAGCCAAGTTGGAGAAGGATCCAGTGAAGCTTAAGGATAAGAGATTCAGGACAGAGAGGCGGGAATTGTGAACTCCAAGAGCCCTGTGGCTATTGTTTAAACACAGCCTCTGCGGACAGCGGCCCACATTTCAAGGCTTCGGGTGTATCAATCAGATATCAGGGCCAAGACTACTTGTCATTGCTCGTGAATGTAGATACATTTCAAAGGCAACAGAAAGCAAGATTGCCAGCAGGCAACAGTCGATGGTTTCACGATTGCATTTTAAAAAATGTGTTCTTTCTCTGTACTTTGGTTTACCTGCATGCGGCCAAAGCCTGTTCAAATGGGAGTGGTCTGTGCTATTAAGACAAGAAACAAACAAACGAAAAAAACCAAAACCTGACAGCTTACGACTGCAAAAATCTTGCCCACATATTCCGACTTTTGCACAAAAAGATATCCATTTCTAGAGATGACTGATTCTCTGAAAAGGAGCAGGCGGGCTGTGGTTGAGTCTATGAGCTGACAGCAGGGCCGACTGTATGAAGAGGTGTTGATGATGGCTGGTTGCAGCTGGTGGAGCTGTACTCCGACTCCAACACACCTGACTCCACTCCTGCAATTAAGGCTCAGAGAGAGCGAAGGCAGCTATGGAGAAACAAAATGGGAAACCGAAGGGGTGTCACAGGTCGGAGTTATATCTCTTTTGGGAATATAAAAGAATGTGATGTGTGTAATAATAAGAAACATAACAACTGAAATTAATATCTACATAACACCACCTTAGTGTCCTACTTCAGACGTTTAGAATTTTTGTTCTCAGTCATTACATTGGAGTCAACTTCCTTAATAGAACCACTGGAATTTATGAGCGAAGAAACAATGTGTCCTTTAAGATAAATACAACTATATGGAACTTTTATGAATGGCATCATCTATCATCTATTATTAGAGCATAGTGCAAGAATCTAATGACTCACCATCTGTCTGCAGACACCAAGGACCATCAGAGCTCTTCTTTTTTAAATTTAGAAAAAAAAAACAAAACAAGAACTCTGCATAGTTAACAATCATTGTATCCTTGCCACAAGCATGATGTCTTGCATTCAAAGAGGGACAGAGTGAGAGGAATGTGCAATACACATAAATTGCCTATTTTTAAAGGAATTCACTCTGTTTTCAGAATGGCTTTCAGAATAGATAGTGGCTTTACATCTGTCAGCCTTTATTGCTGTTCACGTTTCTTTTTTCCTGAGCTTGCTGCTATAAGTGTTTCTGCGTAAGACATCTGAGTCTTCTGAATGCTTTTCCACATGAGTGAACGTGGTCTCACATGATTTCCACAACACAAAGAAATCTATCCTTTTAACACAGAGTGGCTGGCTTAAAGGGACAGTTCACCTCAAAAATTAAGTTGACATATGTTCTATTTCCCCCTGCATGGAGTGGTGCTTATCAGTCTATATACAGTATATAGATGAGTTCTATCACATTTATATACAATAAAAGCAAATGGCACTTGGGTTGAGGTGCTAATATGCAAAAACTAGATAAATTAAATACATAAATACATTTTGTAAAATTAATTGAAATGCCACTTTTGAGAAATCATCATATCATCATCTTATTTTTTTAAATGAATATATTTTAAAAATCCATAACCCACCTTGTGAGCAGGTCGGGGTATTGTCTACTGCACCTTGCTAATGTTAAAGCTGGGTCAGGTAGGTCACCATTATTTTCATTACTGTGCAGATGTTCTGACACATCCTCTATTTGTTAGTATTTACTATGAAAATGGGAAATAGATAAAGCGATTTATTGAGTCGTGCAAACATACGTGGGAATACAGCATAGAAAGCAGAAACATAGTTTGTACACTTCTAACCAGCTTCAAAGTCAATATTTTGTGTGACCATCTTTTTTCTTAAACAGCTTGAACTCACCTTTTGCCTTGTGTTCTAGTCTTTGGCCTCTAGATGATCCACACTGCCTCAATAGTGCCTGGGCTCTGGGGTGGCCAGTCTATGACTAATTCTATTCCATTGTGTGTTCCTCTATCCAGGAACACTGTATTGGCAGTGTGTTCAGGGTCATTGTCATAGTGAAATATGAAGCTGCTGCAATGCAATAAAATTTCCAGATGTTTTTTGCATGATGGATCAAAATCTGATGCACTGCTACTTTTTGTGTTTGTAATCAAGATTTCAAGTCCAGATGATGACAGCACCTTCAGCAAGTTTTACAAATAACTGTAGGCACTCACTGTTCATCACTCATTCAGACCTGTTGCCACTCATTTTCAGTCCATGTCCTGTTTAAATTTGGGATACCTCAGACTTTCCCTTCTTTAAGAATGCCTTCCTGACACCCAAGGTGGTGATGGTAATATTTGTCAGCTTGTTGAAATAAATATACAAAAATAAATAAATGCATACATACAAAACTAAATACAAAGATACAATTTTAAGGCTGTCAAACTGCATCATCCTTGGAATCTTTCCTTGGTTAAACTAAAAAAAGGGGAAATAATTGTATGTTTTTGGCTGGTAACAAAGCACTGACAAAGCAATGACTTATAGCTCGGTGTTAAGTGGCTTAAACAAAATGATCAGGTACAAAGATTGTACTAAAAATCAGTGAAAAACCAGCCAATCACTAAAGAAAAACTTGAAACGACCTTTAGAAAGTCTGGAGAACTATTGCTTGACACCAGTTTAAAAATTACATGAAAGCCTGGCTCCTTGGATGCAAAATGTATAAAGAGACAAGGGTTGGATCAAAACATTTGCACAGTGCTGTAGATTTTCCGATGCTGTCATAAGAATGAGCCTCCTTTTTGATGCATAGACGAGATGCACCCTTTGTTCTGTAATATTATAGCTGCTATTTGTCATTAGATAAAAAGAAAAAATAGCTCTTGCATTAAGAAAATGAAGGCATTTCTACAGCTGATACCTTCCAAACTGGAAACCTCATACCAAAATAATCAAAATGAATAAATAGCACTACAGGCCAGGGGAAGAATATGTCAATTTGATTTTGGAGTGATACACTGCTTCAGGCTACAAAGCTCTGTTGTAACTCACTTGTGGTCCACTGTGCCGGGAGAAAGACAGAAAACAATATAACATTCAATTTTTTTTTATTCTGTTAGTTTTATCTTTATGGTAATCTTGGTTAAAGAATAGAATATTCAAATAAAACAGCAACAGCTTGATGCTCATGCTAAAACTGGATTTTGGTGCAACATCAAGACATTTTAAAACATCCGTAGATCCCCGTGGTCATGACCACAGCGAATCTAATAGCCATGCAAATGATTTCAACAAAATGGCTCACCTCCTTCACCTCCAGTTTGACACTGAGAGTTGCCAGCAGGCACGGCAGCTTGATGTTCTAAAGATGGCATCACAGGTTGTGCATCCTTGTGTCTCTGTACATGAAAATTTCCATGTACAAAGAGACCCTATTTGTGGCATCATCTCTATATTTGGCAACAGAGACAGATGCCTTGTTTACGCAAAACAACATGACACAGAAAGAGGCGGGACTTTTTTCCATTATGTGTATATATACAGTAGATATGGTTGTGTGCCTGTCTGTGTGTGTGTGTGTGTGTGTGTGTGTGTGTGTGTGTGTGTGTGTGTGTGTGTGTGTGTGTGTGTGTGTGTGTGTGTGTGTGTGGGTGTGTGTTTGGGGGGT
>VUQR01012138.1:21461-35568 GCA_015108515.1 Hemichromis elongatus
TCACACAAGGTGGTATGGGTGTGTGGGTGTCTGTGTGTGTGTGTGTGTGTGTGTGTGTGTGTGTGTGTGTGTGTGTGTGTGTGTGTGTGTGTGTGTGTGTGTGTGTGTGTGAGTGTGGAAATTGGCCCACATGCAGCCCACAGTTGGAGACTGAGTGGCTTGGTGAGTCAGATAATTGAATGAGTCAGCCGTGACGATTCAAGCACACGGGTTGAAGGTGTAAGAAGAATCCCAACTCTGCATAGAAGGAGCAAAAGAAATAGACTAAAAGGCATGGTTGTTGTTCATGTATCCAAAAACATAAGCACAGTTAGCGTTCACAGTCGACTCTGTGCTTTCAAACTGTCCAGTGAAGCTTGAAGGCTTTTCATGGTCTCCATAAGCCTCTTAATCATCAGAAACCAGAAATGGCAACAGACAACCAGCTGCTGATGCTGCGGATCACTGGAAAACAAACCGTATCACTCCATGTCCATGACAAGAATTATCATTAGTTTAACAAACTCTGCAAAAGGTGTTCGGACTCCCAGCACTGGGAGTTACACTCATATGTTGGTAGTCTTGAAACAAATGAGAAATCCGATCAATACATTAATTTCTTTGGTTAAATTACACTTATCTAATTTGCAAGACTTTAAGTAGACTTTGCTGCTTTAATTATTCCCGACCCCTAAACACTGAATATACACTTGAATTTAATTAATGAGGAACAGTTAGTTTTGCAGCTGCACATCCACTTTTACCACAGAAATATTCTGAATCACATCCTTCCTTTGGAATTAAAGAACAATTAGGCTACGTTCGCACTGCAGGCGAAAGTGCATCAAATCTGACTTTTTTGACCCTATGCGACCCATATCCGATCATGGTATGACAGTGTGAACAGCACAAATCCGATACCTTCAAATCCGACCTAGGTCACTTTCATATGTGGTACTGAATCCGATACATATCTGATGTTTTAGAAAGCGACTGCTGTTAAAATTTTCATGTCACATTAAATCGGTCTTTTAGGTCACTGACACAAGACAGACGCCAATTATGAGTGCCGGAGAAGACAGAAGACTTCCGTAAACATAGCGCGTTGTGTGTGACGTCTTCTTTTGCGCATGCGGGCCGTAGTGAACCGTTCACACTAGAGCGCGTTTGCTGTCACATTTTATTTTTAGTGCGAACAACCAGACAAAAATAAACAAATTTGATCAAAAAATCAGAATTGAGCATTAAGACCTGCAGTGTGTGCACGGTCAAATGAGGAACCATTATAATGCCGCAGTTTCTCTTTGTCTCACGCATGTCGAAACGGCATTTCTAAATATACACTACAGTCCAAATACACCTACCGCATGTTTCCTGTGACTTCGCCCATCTCTTCCGTTGCGACCTGCTCGTGCATGCAGTAACTGTGGAACCAGAAGAGACACATAAAAATCACATGAAACAATAGTCTGTTTACTGGCATCGCAATCTGAGGTCAATTTTAGATCACACAAATAAAATATTAACTGAGGATCCATGAGTAAGACACTGCTCTTGGCACTTTATCTGATGCCCACTGAGTAAGAGCTTCTGAGCGAGCTGCTTTCTTTTTCCAAGACTTGATAAATCATTTTACAAAAGCAAAGTCAAAGAAGGAGAAATGTAACGTAAGGACCACTGTGTTTATTGACCACATCCCCACCACTGTTTTATGTGATGCTGCGTATAGCAACTTCAAGAGATATTTTCAAAAGACGACTGTTGCCTTTGTGAATCTGCAGCAGATCTGCAGGAGAAACCAGCTGTCTGATTTGATGGATGGCGTTGGCAGTTACATAGTGTTTCATTTTCATAGGGCTGGCCATATTAGATCCCCAGATGGCACTGTCACGTGTTGCATTGTGTGTACTTTGTATCACAGCATTGCAGTGGATTTCTTGTCACTTATTAGTCATTTACAAAATAAATTAACATGAACATCAATGGAGCCGTTGCTTTGATGAATCAGTTCAAGGAATGCGTTCGAGGCAACATTTTAATTACAGTGATTATATGGGCCTACTGCACGGTTCAAACCAGTTTATAAATGTAATATGTGGGCTGCTGTTTTCCAGGCCAACAGCTGAACTATGCTGTAGAAATTGTAAATACAGTCTCTTCAAAATGCAAATTATTAAGACAAAGACAATCAAATCCAATCTTTGGAACAATAAGAAGGTTAAGTTAGCTGTTTTCATTTATCGTGTAGATTATTACTCCGATCAAAGTGTATTCATCATTTTGCGGAGTATTTTGACTTTAGTAGCCCAGTTGTTTTAAGGAGGCTGTTGTCTTAGGTCAATTTAACCATCTCATCAATGAGTTTTCAGGCACAGCAGGCAGGTCTTATTTGCAAACAAGATGTAATGAAACGCTGGTGTGCTACCCGTCCACCAATATTTGACAGACAGACAAACAGTGTGCAGACACACAGTGAGCAATTAGCTGATGAAGACTGTAGCCTCTAAAGTAGCAGCTATTTCCCACAGGAGCTGGCAAAGACCAACGTATGTCTACAAAGAGAGTCAATATCGAACAAACAGAGGACGGCAAATGATAAAAAACAATACAACACATCGATACTGTAGTTTGTATCGATGTGTGTCTGCCCTTAAAATCCGTAGTGTACAAGAGCACAGCAGAATAGCAGCTGGGGTCCCTCTCAGTCTGTACAAATACATTCCGGTTTTTAAATAATGAAACGTTTGTTACATTATGGGTTTGTTAAGTTTCTGATGATCTGCTGTGATCGTCTACTTTTAAAGAAAAGTTTACAGAACGGCTGCTCCTTTTGGAGTTGCTACAGTGCATCATCTGCCTCCATCTGTGTCGCACCAACAGCATCCTCATTCATTACACTCATGGATCTTTGTGGTCGTCCTCTTTTCCTCCTGCCTGGCAGCTCCATATTAAGCATCCTTTGTCCACTATATGTGCTATACCTGAGCTGTCCCTCTGATGTACAAATTTCTAATCTTGCCCATCCTGGTCACTCCCAATGAACATCTTAGCATCTTTAACTCTGCCACATCCACCTACGCAACCTGTCTTTTTTTGTCAGTGTCACCGTCTGCAAACCGTACATCACAGCAGGTCTCAACTTGTAAACCTTGCCTTTCACTTTTGCTATTATCCCTCTGTTACAAATCACCCCTGACACTCGTCTCCACCCACTCCACCCTGCCTGCACTCTCTTCTTCAGCTCTCTTGTCCCTTGTTGCTTTGGAAGGTTAACACATCTATCTCTACTCCTGGCATCTTGACCTTTCCATCTGTCTCTCTCATTCACACACATGCATTCTGTCTCACTTCTGATCACTTTTACTCCACTTCTCTCTGATGCATACCTCCACCTCTCTGGGCTCTCTTCCACCTGTTTCTCACTCTCACTACAGGTCACACATCATCTGTGGACATCATAGTCCGTGCTGGTTTTGTCTTAAGTGCTGACCTTGATGGGAAAAAGTTTCAAGCTATTATATGAAGCAGCTCCATTTTCACAGCAGTTTGATTCATTGAGATGATTATATGGAGTCATTACAAGATTTGATTACCTGACGTGATAGTTAATATTGTCTCATTTACTTTTAAAATTGATAACTGTGACATTATTCAAGGAGCTCTCACTGTGGAACTATAGGGCCAAATATACAGTGCAAAAGGATTACATCCTAAATGTGTAATATGATCTCGTTATTCCACTTGTCTCATAAAATACTTCTCAAAGTCAGCCTCTTTGTTTACATGTCGTCTATATGCGTGATTACGGTTTCATTATTTAATACAAAACCAACACAATGTGGTCCATTCTGGTGTGTCTAATCCACATTTGAGTTTATTAGAAATACAGTCGTTTCCCTTAAGCTCAAAAGCAGTGCAATAATAGAGAGTGATCAGCCAGACATGCCCCAGCATTTTTAGAGTGATACATCCATGAAATTGGATCCGCTTCTCACACTTTCATCCCAAACCATTATTAATATTCTCTGTCATCCACACACCTCCTGTGCTACATCCCATACTGTTTAGTGGCCTTGAAGGAAACATTTGGCTTTTGATTAACCATGCAATTAAAGCGCATTTTATCCTGCAATAATAAAAATGTACTAAAAAATAGCCTTTACTGAGACAGCTCTTAAAGGCAGGAATTCTCCCTTTGAGAGAATGAAGATTTATTTAAATTGCATTCTTTATATGTGGACCATATTTATTGTATAGTCGTGAAAAAAACCAAAACAAGTGCGTCGCACAGAAGCTCTTCATTCTCATAATTCTTTGAAATTGTTGCATGGAATCAGAGTGATGGTTTCCAGACTGGATAATAATAATTAGAAGTTTCTTAGTGAGTTAGAGTTGCTCTCTCTCTTCTCTAAAATGCTTATATTTAGGGTCTGGTGCTCTCTTTGCTACTGAGGGATGTTATAAAGAAATAAATATAAAGTTATAAAGAATGCTCTGTGGCATTCACAAAAAAGACTGCATAGATCTGGCAAAGGATTTAAAAAGAACACCAAATTATTTGAGATAAATCGCTTAACCGTCAAAAAAAAATAACCTACGAGAAACACGGTTCTCAAACGTCAGCCAGTTTGTCTGGGATTGGCCGCCTGAGCAGACTAGATCATTTGATACAAAAAGTATTCAAAAACCCCAAACCCACGATCTGCAGGTAACGCTTTATGAACCACAGAGATTGCAGATATTTGATGTGCTGTAAAAGACTTTTGCTGTCCAAAACTAAGTACTTCAAACTGTAAATCAGATCTTCTGAAATATTGTCCTCTGAAAAGACATATCAAAGCCAAGGAACTAATAGACATTTCAGGAAAATCTGTTTCTAAGAAAAAAAAAAATCCCACTGCACTTTGCTTCTTCATTGGCTGGGAAACTTGCAGTCACTTTATAGCAACCTGCTCATTAGTTACTGCTGATAAAGGGGATGAGATGGTAATAATAATAATAATTTATTGAACAAACCTATTGTTCCGTGAACAAATGATTTGAAATGCACATTTGTGTTATTAAAAATTAAAAATCTTACCTTTCTCTTTTGAAACAGCATCAAAAAGGATGAAATATTTATTTGGCCAAATACAGTTTAGCAGAAGAGCTTCTAATTTCCATTGGGCCCACATATCTCTAAATGTTTGGGTCTTTATATGGAACTCTTTTTTTAATCATCTCTCGGCTTCTTGTTTTTCTTTATTGTAATTCACATAAAATCTCACTGTAGGACACAATTTGTTTTGCTTTTTTATAAAGCATAACTTGCTAATTAAATTTTTTTCACAGCTATAACTGCTGCTTTAAACCAGTGCTGACAGCAACAACCATGCAGCTCTTTTTATACACTTTATTAAAGTTGTTTGTTTTAATTGAGCTTGGAAATCACAGATCTTTCTCCATGTCCAGAAATAAAAATTGATTTGTGTACAGTATACAGTCTACACTACCATTAGGTAACCAACAATTGTTCTCCAAAAAAAAAAAGAAAGAAATCTGCAGAATCAAACTGAATGAAGGTTAATAAAGAGAAAGTAATAAAAATGTGTGTTCTCATAATGAATAGACATGAAAAGCCTCAGTCTCCCGTCACCATCCCTATTATTTACTTGGTAACTGAAAAGACCAGGCAGCCAATTACAGGGCCCGTCAAACTGTCAATCACTATGAAGCAATTCATAGAAATCAAACAGCAAACTGTCACAGCGATATTATCAGGTGCTGCAGAGAGAGAAAAGGGGATGTTCAAGCACCAATTAAAAGAGCAGGATGTGTTGCTAAGGAGGGATACAATCAATGCTGTGTCTGAAAATGGAAGAAGACTGAAAAAAATATAACCTACAACCCTGCGATATTTTCCCCAAACTGGCTGCTCATCTCTGGATTCCCAAAAGTCTAATCTAATATTTCCATGAATTACCAATAGCTAACAGAAGTATACAGTCAGTAATATCTATATTAAAGCTGCCGAATGTGAGATACTACATGTTAAATTTTCCATGTCCTGTCCCTCTTGGGGGACACTCCCATAGGGTTTAAATCTGGGACTTTCCACCATTTAACCTTAGAACTGAACAAGCTTCTCGGATAAGAGGTGAAACGTCTTCAAGCAAATTAAAGAAGATGTTTTTCGTTCCAAGCTCCTTAGACTACGATGACTTGGATGACTGAGAACCTTCACAGACATGTTAAATTTTCATTTTTCCCTTTCTGTGGTGAAAAACACAACCAGTGTAATCCAGTGCAAGCCTGGGCAGCTTGGGACTGTTCCTAATATTCTGGTCTTGGGCAATGTTCTGGTTTGGTTCTCATAGATTAACAGACAGATTCAATGTCCCAGGTCAAAGATGTCAGTGGACAGACCGTGAACGGAGAATACATATTCTCAATTACTAAACAGGCTTAAAAGTTTAAATGTAGGGTCATGACCACTTTGATAGACAACTTTGCCAGCACAGTCCTCTATAGCTGTCTACCTGCAGTTGGCCTCACCTCCACCAGTTCAAGCCATTTAACTGTACGAGCCTTTTTTTTTTTTTTTTAAATGAGTTGAAAAATAATGTGATATCAAAGTGCAGCTGAAAACGTACCTTCTTTACCTTCTTGACTAATAAAATCTACTTCCAAAAAAAGAGCGAGAGATCACAGTGGCTACATGCATCTTTATACTTCACTTGCACTAGATGACTGATTGGTCAGTTACAGTGCAAGGCAATTGCACAGGTGCCTGGTGGTGGGAGGCAACCTGTCTCCAAACATTTGTGGTAAAATTGGACTAGAATTACTCTCAGACAGATTAGCAAAGATTTGAAAATAATCACCTTACCGTCTACTTTTGCCTTATTTGTTGTATTTCCATCGTCTGCTTTCTTTGCCAAACATAAAGACATGAATCATAGCTTTTGCAAAGTGTTGTAGCTCATGTTTTCCTCATGTGCTTTCCACCCGCTGCTCAAATAAGTGTTCAAATCTTCTGTGATTACTTGGTCATAAGTGCTCTCATTGCTAGACTGTTGAATCACCAACCTGACGTTTTGCATCTGATCACTGAGTTAAGGTCTTACTTATGAGCTCACTTTTGCTTTTGATCATTTTCTGTTAATTAGTCATTCTACATCTGCTGACTACTCACATGCGTCTGTTGCCTGCTATCATTGCTGGGGTGCTTTAGAAACATTACAAATCCAGGTGCATTAAAATTGCAATCAAGCCTGTTTGTTTGTTGTTATTTACACATGTAGAAATTATATGGATTGTTGGCAAGTCCATGTGGCTTGCTGCTTTGTCCCAATCACCTGCAGTATTGGATCAGTCTCATCTTTTTTCCTTAGATTGCTATTGCCAATGTGTTTCTGACTGGCAGCGGAGCTGTGTACTTCAGAAGATGAAGTAGCATGATTCAAAACTGCTCTTTGAAACTGCAGTGCAGCAATAATTAATCTTTCTATGGGTAAGAAAAACAAAAGAAAAGCAAGAAGGCTGGGAAAAATGTACTGAAATTGGAAACATGGGTTTGCTTGGAAACGGGTTGTACGTACACATTTGTGTTTATGTACATGTGTGTATTTGAGTAAGTGACTGCATGCCCTAATGCTGTGCTGGCATCATACTCCTCTCCAGTGTATGCACCCTGTTTGTTCTTTCCATCTTCCCCATGCTGTTTTGGCTGCTCTCTCCACTGGTGCCTTTCCAAAACGAACAGTTTCCAGTGTCTGTGTGCACACAGATCTATCTGTCTGTCCATATGATTCTTAAATAAAGTAACAACAAAGTAGATGTCTGGTAAATGTAACATTGGTTTGTGTGCAGGCAGTTTAAGTTTTAGCAACTTTTTTCCAACTTTTTGGACTAAAGGGTAATAAATACAACACTGTCCTGATATCGACGGTAGTGCCAAATTTATTGCAAGATCTTTCAGTGCAAGGACAAACCTGCCACCGTCTGTGTAACATCTGTACTTGTGTTATTCCCAGTCCTGCCCTGCATATAGAGCCAGGGTTACGGTTTGCAATCTCCATGCAATGTTCATAAATATCTGAATATGAAGCTGAATAATATGGATGACAATTGGGTGTCATGAAATTTGGATGTTTTTGCCTGGTGAAGTTTGTAATGTATGCTGTGGCTGAGTAGTGAAATTGTCTTCTTCCAGAAAATGAGCATCCAAGTTATTTGTGCAAGCCTGTGACACTATTACTTAATAATAATAATAATAATAATAATAATAAATCAGGAAGAGGGCCTGCACAAATTGTTCTGGTGTCAGATGTTAGCATTGCTCATCTGATTTAGCAGGTGACCAGTGTACTGGGTCTTTGCTGCAGTGTGTCCTCCCTAGACGTTTCTCTGCCTGATCTCCATCTGCTTTTCTGTTCACTCCTCACCGTTCTATTCAAAAATGAAAATGTTATTTTAAAAATAGTGCTAGAGTTTGTGCTAGAAACCTAACAAATGGTACTATCTAACTTTCAATCAGGTCAGTTTTATATTTGTAGCATGTATACACAACAAAAGTCACTTCAAGGCATTTTATATCATGGGAACCCCCCACTCCCCCAGCGGCCTAAGCCTAAAGTTTTAAGCCTATCTTGAAAGTAGAAAAGGTCTGTCTCCCAAATCCAAACTGGGAGCTAGCTCCACAGAAAAGGGGCCTGAGAGCTAAAGGCTCTGCCTCCCATCCTACTTCTAAATACCCCAGATAGCAGAAGTATGCCTGCAGTATGAAAGCAAGAACAATAATGCGGCCTGATTATTCAAGACCTTGTGAGGAGAAGGACTTTAAATTCAGTTCAGAATTTAACAAGGAAATAATGGAGAGAAGCTAATGTGGGAGAAGTATGTTCTTGCTGCAGCGCTCTGGATCAACTAGAGGCTTTTGTCAGGAGCTTTTAGAGCAACCTGCTAATTATGACTTACATTAGTCCAGCCTAGAAGTAATAAATGCATGAACTAGTTTGTGTTTAGTGTTGTGAAAGAGAATAGCTGCATTCACTGATAAGATTTTGTTGCCAACAATCATTAACTAAATGAGTACTCTTGAGAGTGCGCTGGTTTGTTTTCATATTGCTTAACACTGAGCATATTTTTTAAAATTTGCAACTGACTGGAGTGCTACTTTACATTCTAGCTATTTCAGGCCAAGTCGTGATATGCTCTTAACCTTGACTAACTTGGTTCCATCTCATCCAGGCAGAGGACTGATTCATAAGAATTGCTGCTCTACAACTCAGGCTTTAATCAAACCTACACAAAATGATCACCTAATGGGTTTTCATCCAAATTGTGCTTAAGGTCAAGATCACCTTTGTTGTTTTATGGGCAATATCCTAAGAACTGTGATGGTCTGTGAGCTTGATGAGCTACTATGTCATTGACAGAATTAAATACTGCTATTGGCTCCTGTCAGATACTAAGCACTGTCTTCCTGTGAGGTCCAAATGGACAATACCTTTTTCCTTCATTTCATCCCCCCCTCTTTATACATCGTGTTGATTTGTGTGTGATTCTTTACTCATTCTCTCTTCTTTCAGGTCTGTCTCTCTCTATCCTCCTGTTCTTTCCTCTGGTGTGATCACTTGCTCACATGCATCTAATTGTCTCTGCTGTTTAGCCTTAGTTCTCCGCTGTATTGCTATGTCAGTAGTTGTTGTAGCATTATGTTCTCAGTTTCCAAGTAGTTTTGAGGTCCTTTGTTTTGCCTCGAGTTAGTTTTATTCTACTGATTATCAAGCTAAACCTTTTGCAGTATAGCCTTTGAACTGTTATTTGTCCTTGGAGTTGTGCTTTTGAGTCTTTAGCCTGTATCTGCCTTTATTATAACTTACTATCTAAATACAAACAAGGTGGTTACGTAAAGTAGCATTTTTTACAACTGTACTAGGATGGTGTATATCACAGGTGATAACCATGGATGGCAGTGTTTATCTATACCAAATGCAATGCCACAAATAATGTGCTAAGGGCTGAAGCTGCTTTGCAACTTCATGACACAATACAGCCTGTGTTGTAATAGGACATCTGACAGAACATTTGCATGGATAGTGCCATCCTAAATATTAACAACAAGCACAGCAAAAACTGCAATGCCTGTGTCAAACGCCATTATAAATGGGTGCATTTCATGGTTCTAAATGAGGTTCTTTGCTAATTTCTGTACTTTTACATTTGTGTTATAAATGGTGTCACATTTCCTGTATTACGTGGCGTAAGAGTTTGCCAGTCAGATTATTCTGAGATTGGTGTGTCAAGGCTACAGCTACAAATTATTGCTGGAGCCAAGATGGCTACCATGCTTCCTTTCCACTCAACCAGCCATACCAGTGCTTCTGTCACCTGAAGTGTGATCTGTGTTTAGCACCCGTAAGAAGGGATGAGCTGCCATTTCTTTTTTTAACCATCTTCTCGTGTCTTTCTTAGTCTAGTGTAGAAGAAGATCTTGTGTTTTGGTTTGTTACTTCTGGGCAGAGTATCTGAGCTCTTGTATCTTTAGATAGTTCTGTAGGTTTGTTATTTTGACCTGAGCTCACCCTGATGTAATTTTTATTTTATACTTTTTTGTGAATGTGCTGAACAGTAAATACAGTATAAATTTTTTACTTGGAAGGTTATTTCGAAGAAGACGATGGATGGACAGAGGTTTTTTCTTTGACTGCTTGGGACTTGGGGAAGTGCATCGGCTCCTTAGATGGGATGTAACAATTCTAATAAACCTTCATTTTTCAGTTGTAAAGGGGTTTTTTTGCATCTGGTGTAATCAAATTTTCCAATCAAATATGTGGAGACATCCACTCTGGTGAACCAAGATTAGCACTGTGGCTGAATGGGTTACTGTTCTTCTTCTTCTTCAAAAAAAAACCCCCCTGATGTTTAAGCTCCCCAAAACGTATGACATCAGGGTCCAGTATGACCTCAGACAGGTGAATTACCTCGATAAACACCACCTAGTGTTACAGGCCGTTCTCTGTAATACCAGATTTTTACAGCGCTAGGACACTTTCACTGGAAAAATTGAAAATCATTTATTAAACTGACTTGATTTTGAGTATATAGCTCTTTTATTTATTTTTCATTTCATGTTTAATATTGTTGCAGTTTTAATGCCTTGTCAGGAAGTTAATTTGCTGGTACACCAAGAGAGCCGGTGAGAGAATACCAGATCTTGGAAACTGAGGAAGTTGCCCCCTGAATCGAGATGGGAAAATCGAGACTATACGGAGGCCTCCATGCTGTAGATGTGAAGTCTAATAATAGGAGACTGACCAACATGATAGCAAACATGAAAATGGTGCAGTAGTTTCCATACAACAATGCTCACTGTGAAAGTTTTTTTTTTCTTTCCCCTCCAGTTAGGAAGATTCACACAGATTGCTGAACACATCTTAACGCTGACACGCGACAGCCCTATTGCAATGGAAGATAAATACACACCCTTGCTGTGTAATTGCACCAACAGACAGGCAGCTCCAGATGGCTAAGAGGGAGGCTCATGAGTACAATCAGTAACACATTTGTCAGTGTTGAATAATTGTGTTAATATATAATTCATTGTGTTGCAAATTCATAGATAGCAATCTCCTGTGATTTTCTGTGATTTAATGGATTTTTTCTTCCAGGGGTTGGTATAGCTGGGGATCCAAACTTTTTTGTTTTTAACTGACAGGAGTCACACAGGATCAACATGTTGTGGATTCAGAGATACTTTACTGCATACCTTGACTGCAACAGGTAATTAGTTGGGTTGCCGTTGCCTTCCTATCAGCTCGAAGCTGTCTGGCTGTTCTTCTATGATCTCTGGCGTCATCAAGGCATTTTTACCCTGACGACTGCCGCTCACTGGATATTCTCTCTCTCTCTCTCTTCTCTGTAAACCCTAGAGATGGTTTTGTGGGAAAACCCCAGTAGATCAGCAGTTTCTGAGATATTCAAACCAGCCCATCTGCCACAAACAACCTTGCAGTGTTTAATGCCATTTAAATCACCTTTTTGTCTCCATTCTGATGCTCGCCTTAAGCTTGGGTAATTCCTCTTGGCCATGTCTACATGTTTCACTGCCGCATTCACTGATTAGATGTTTGCATTAACTTCACTAAAAAGGTATACCTAATGAAGTGACTGTAAGTGTTATAAGCTGTGACATTTTATTATCTATACACATATATTTGAAAGGTTTCTTCTTCTGTTCTTTTCCTATTTTGTTGTGTTTGATACAAAAACCAGCTGGCAGAACCAGCAATGTGTTATTGTCAGAACCAAAGACATCTTCATGATAATGATTACTGCTTTTATCTTTTTTAAAGCTTTTGATTTTCATAACAAATAAAATAAATTGCCTTCAGATACTGTAACTTTTTTTCTATTTTACCTTGTCTTCTTAGCCTGCTTAATGTAATTGATTTATATAGTTTATATTACATATATGTCTATAGCACATCCCTTGCTGGAATAAGAAGACAAGCCATTATCAATATCAGACATACCAAAGTCTACTTTAATGCAGAACATCCCTCTGTTAAAACCTCCCTTAGTCCCTTTCCAATAGTCTCAATACTGTACTCTTGGGAGAAATGTGGTTTGCAGAGCTGTCATTGTTAAATCACTACTGATATAATGAACCGTAAGTCCTGTAAAAAGGTCTGTTATAGCAAAATGTTCAGCGTTCTTCAGATCCATTTGAATTCTACCTCCTAAATTGTTACACAGAACAGACAGCACAGCTTTTGAGAAACAATTCCAAGAGGGGATTATATAACATTTGTTAAGGGTATTAATCATTTTCTTTAAACCCCTGTTGTGCGTGGCAATGATGGGAACCCTATCTTTTGGCAAGTAGTAAGTGATGGCCTCTGTGCTCTGTGTGTGTCTTGGAGTTTCACAGCCCCAGAGGTAAATTACAGTTTCTCTTCTACTCCCTTTGTAAAAATAAGAAGATGACCTTTAAGGGAAGAGGTTTAAAGGTTTAAAGTGTGTATGTATATTGTTTAGTTGGAATGTTAATTCTAGCAGCATGTAGGTGCAATGATTGGATGTAAGAAGAAGAGTGTTTCAGAGATCAGCGTGGAAGCTTTTTCAACTTTGGTACAGTTCGCACAGGCACACAGCTTAATAATTCAACAATACTTTTTAAAAAATTCAACGAAAACACAGAGTTTCATCATGTACAGTACATGACATCATAACAAGAATCAGGGAAATCTCTGTAAGCAAGGGACAAGGCTCAAAAGCAACACAGGCTTTAAGTGATCTCCTGGCACTTAGGCAGCACTACTTTAAAAACTGACATGAGTCTACTGTAAGGAAACACTTTTAAACCCCACTGTCAGTGAACTTGTTTTGTTGCTGTAGAGGGGTTGGATCTCAGTAAAACAAAGTGTGCTGTAATTTTCAGTGAGCTTGTATTGTGCAAAAAACATTTTCTCTGGGAAAACATCTACGTTTCTTTGTGTTGTTTTCATTTAAATGTAGGGTTTAAATGAGCCGCAAATCATCTTTTTATCTACGCTCAGAAAAAAAAAAAGAGCTCCTGCAAAGACTCTGTATGGGTTCACACCAAACTGGGGATGACGATGGAAAAATAGATGCACTCAACACAGCCTGGCAGATTATAAGTGTTAGACAAGTTACTTGAACACTGTAATCAATTACTCAAGGAACTTGAATCAACTCCCACACAACACATCTTTTTTTAGGAATAAAAACAGCACATTGCATTTTAACGGAGAGAAAATCCAACAATTTCATGAAAATTACTAATCATCCTAAAGTAGATTATTCTGTAACACCATGCAAGCACTGAGTTTATCAGACACACACTCCGCAACTCAAATGAATGTGAATGCATACATTTATTTAATTAATATTTGCCAGATCGTCTATGTAATAGACTGCTCTATCCACTCAACAAAGAATGACCAAGCTGATGTCAGCACTACATCAAACTCTCAACAGGACTGAGATGAAGGCAACCCCCAAATTTCAAACAGAGAGTTAGTGGGATTAGTCATGTAATCACTGAATTTCATGCTGTAATCCCTCACATTACTCACTACTCGAAAAAGTAATGCTATTACAATTCAGTATTATTAAATAT
>VUQR01012138.1:35588-63111 GCA_015108515.1 Hemichromis elongatus
ATTATTAAATATCTTACTGCCCAACAGTTGCGCCAATACCATTTAGTCACACTTTATTGTCTCAGTGTAAGGATGGAGGAGGTTGCACCAAACACACAGCACAAGGGAACAACGCAGGGATTAAGCCGACCACCAACCCTTTAGTTTTCAAGGTAAAGCGAGGAAGTGGTAAGAGAATCATGTTGTGCGGTAGATGTGTCACTATAAATCTTATCTACCAGAAGCATATGTAGACACTAACAGAGCTCTACCAAACACACACTAGAGATGTGCATGACACCAGAGAACCATTCGAGAAAAGCAAAGGAAAACTTCAAAGCTGAAATAGACCTAAACAGGTAAGGGTTCAGTCCTATGTCTGTGAAAGCGGATATACTTAAATCTTTAATGGAACCAATGGGAATAACAGCAGACTATACCTAAAAAAAATCGTGCAGTAACTGACCTCAGCATGGTTGCCTGAAAAAAGTCAGGGTGTTGCCCTGATCTTAAATAAAAATCAGCTGATGTTCCAAGCTATGAATAAGAGGTCCAGGCAGGTTAAAGGCACCTTTTGTAATGCCTAAACCGCTTATGTGGACTAGTGGAGTGCACAGATCACTTACTCACTTTCTGACTTTGTACATGTCAGAGTTGGCAATAAGCTCTCTTTAAGGAGAACAACTTAAGGGAAAACTATTTAATGGGATCATATGGCTCACAGCAGTGAGACCTGAGCACCTGAAGAAACTCCCACTGGAGGCCAGAAGGTTGAACAGTTCTTTCACAGGCAGAAATCATTTATAGAAGGGGATGACTGAACAATGGCCTCTGACCAAAACCACAATGGCTGATCGGTATGCCTTACAGATAGAAAGTGACAGGCCTCTATCAGTAGAAGCTGGATGAAAGACAAGACTAAGTTGAGCTTTTTCCAAGAATGCATAAATAACCTTAGAGGTAGACTTGAATGTTGTATATTTCTATAGCACACTTTTTGCACTCTTTCTTGCAAGCTTTCATTTTTAAATTTAGATTTATGCTCAATTGAATAGGAACTATATCTGAAATTAATCTTTTTCCATTAGGACAATGTCCATCCATCCATTTTTCTTCTTATCTAATTTTGGGTTGCAGTGGGGCTAGAGCCTATGCTAGTCTGTTGCTGGGCTAACACAAGAGAAATCCAATCATTCATGCTCACATTCATATCTATGGGCAATTTGTAATTACCCAGCATGCATATCTCTCGACAGTGGGAGGAACCCAGAGTAGCAAAAGAGGAACCCACACAGACACGGGGAGAGCACAGAGAACCACACAGTAAAGTACGGGGAAGTCAGCAGATTCAAACCCTGTGAGGTGACAGTGATTCACTGTGACATACTTGGACATAGATTTTAAATTTCTTAAATATGAAGAAAGATGATTTCTTTTGTGAAAAATTTGTAAAAATAAACAATAATACTGTATTAGATATATTTGCACACGAATATACACAAAATTTAAGCTGAGCACGTACAGCATCTGGGTACTGGTTCATAGAACAGACAGTTTTGCATAGTAAACAAAGATAAAACGGTACTTGCTGGCACATTTATTTATTGTCCAATTCCTCACTTTTAAGCACAACGTGACCACTGTTTTCTTAATGTTTGCATTGACAAAACAGCAGTTTTAGTTTTTTTTAAAAATTACTATTATCTATGATTAACTTCTGCTTTATGTGGGTAGTGATGCTTTAACATGTTGGGAATGTATTGAAAAAATATGGTATTTGTAAATTTTTAGTAATTTCTTGTGATTCTTGCTAAAAATGGGGAATATTCTGTAAAACTACAGTTTGGGCAACTGCATTAAAGGATAAAGTGGAGTGTTAATAACCAGAAAATACATATACACATACAATACATGAGTATGTATTGATCCTAATAAGAAACAAAATCAGTCATTAAATACAACTGAAGTGCAATTGTGATATGATAAACTTCTACTAAGCTGTTGTTTAACAAATCTCTTTTTCAATGTTTAAGAGTCTCTTAAAATGTATGAATTTATTACGTTTATAATGTCATTATTAACAAACTACATAATCTGCCAATGGAGTGTATTGCTAAGGCTCTCACAGAGGCTTTATTACATGTTAAAATAAGTGTTTTACAAAAAAAGATTAACATAAATTACCAGCCAATATGAGTGGCAGAAAGTAAATACAGATTAATGTACTGGGATTTCTTTATGTTTAAGTTCAAAATGAGGATATGCAATAAATCTATGGCTTCAATTATATGTCTGTGAAACACTGACAGCCTAGGATGTAGGTGGTATGCTGGAACTTTATCACCAGCGCACCTTGAGGTGAAATGAATGAAATCCTTCAGTTGTGGCCTGAGGGCCTGAAAAACAATCTGGACCTCAGAGGTGACAGCCCATGGATAAATAATGTAAATACTGGGAGACAACCTTTTATTGAAGTTTTTTGTGTGAGGTGACTAAGAATGACTACAGTGCATCCCACTGCCATGGGATGCAGTGCTGTCACGGCACAGTGTGAAGGGCCTCGAGTGACATTTGTCACTGAGACTGACTAGCATTCCAAATGAAGCATATAACCTTTATGAAATGATAATCAATCATGCTTCATCAACTTTTTCCAACACCAAACCACAACATAACACTGTGTAAACAAATGATTTATTCTAGTAAAGGCACAGCCGTCATCTTGGTTAACTTTGGGTTGTGTTCCATTACTTTGTCTTAAAGCTGCTGTGAACGAATCTGCTGAATCCAGAAACAATTTAAGATGTATTCTTATTATTTATGTGACATACACGTACAAAGCTGCTGAACGCTACTCAGGATATACATCTACAAATCAACTTTTGCTAAAGATAAAGATTGCTGAAGATATGCAAAAGATTAATAGAGCAAAAACTTTTTTTACCCAAACATTTAAAAATGTTGATGCACAAGTACAAGCTAGAAAAGAACAACACTTTAAAACAACCGTGACTGCCATCGATGCTTGATTTCACAGTAAGTAACCTCTGCTAGTGCATTCACTTTGTGGGCGTCCACTGACTGCTTGTGGCACACTTTTTCAAAGATTTATGAGAGAATAGCTGTGCCTGTAGCACAAATACTGCAGCGACTGAGGACAACAGCCACCTGGTTGGAAGTTCCTCTTTTGATGAAGTCCAAAGAAAATATTTTTTCGCAACCGCTGACTATAAAAATAAAACAAAATGAATTATGTGTGATCCAAATATTGCAGTGTGCCAAGTACATGATTTCAGAATATAATTGGATATATATATATATATATTGTTTTTAATGGTGGCTGTTAGTGTTCAGATAGAGCTAAAACTGTTATTGAAAGTGAAATTATTGCTTCAGTCAAGATAAAACAGAGGCAGATCTATTCCAGATCCTAATATTTAACCATATTTAAACGATGAAAGAAGAGCCACTTATAATTCCCTGCATAGCGGTTTGGCATGTTGCTTGTACAGCTACTTTGACGTCATATCTAACGTATTATTTTTTATTTAGAATTTATCAACACATCAATCTGTATCTATAGACACATGTCATAAAAACATGACCAGTTTGATTAAGGAGCTTTGGCAGCCTCTGTGATTCACTATAAAATACCAAACTGCTACCACAAATAAGAAGCCTGGTGTACTGATTGTTACTATTTAGTCTCATCATTAGGAGACAGCTAAACCATATCATTTGCCGTACCGCCTAATCAGCATCCTTTCTCTCATTTTCCCTAGATGTTGCTGAACAAAAGCTTCAGAAGACACAGGTTCAAACAAGGAAGGACGTACCATTCTATTCCAGTTTATTATTGCCTATTCACACATCAATCCTGGAAGTCACCTTCAATACTTCAAAAAGGCCTCTAGTGAAAATGATTCTGTGCACAATTGAAAAAAGAGAAATATATGTATATATGTGTCTTAAGAAATACTAAAGAATAACGAATGAAGCATCCAACTTGATAAATTGGCTCTGGTGAATTCATCCCCAAGTAATTATTCTGGAACGCTTATTGTTATACAGACTTGTTGAATAGGGATTTTCCTGGGTTTGCCTCTGGAGATACCCCTGATTTAATTGAACTGCATTCAGTGGCTCTCTTTCATTTTTACTTTTTAGTCTGAGGTTATTCTAATGCTAGGTCATATGTAGTCATTTTGCTGTTATGTTTTTTTTTCTATAATGTAATACAATGAAAAGTAATCGCGATTCAAGTTTATTCAGGTGTAGGCAGAACTTCAATGTGACTGATTTTATAGCTCAAGGCTAGCATGCAGGTTAAATAATTCATAAAGTTAATTTGCAGGCTGGAAATGCTCACACACACTAATAACATTAGCCTTGTTTACAGAGTTATGAATCACTTTCTTTTTTTGTTTGTTTGTTTTTTACATTCAGACACAGCTTTTTTTTCACAGCAATTTCTCAGTGCTTAAATGCAGCATGCTAACATGCGTACTTTGAAAGCACTTAAATGTCATCAAGTGGCAAAAAGACCAGAAGTGTAAAACAGTTTATATCTATCTATCTATCTATCTATCTATCTATCTATCTATCTATCTATCTATCTATCTATATATATATATATATATATATATATACATGTCAATTTATTATAACTTGGATGAGTTTATTAACAAGAGCAAAAAAGAAAAAAAAAACAATTAGAACAAATATACTACAAGCATATTGGAAAGAGTACATTTTTTACTTACTCCCTAGCCAGCAGATGCATTTAAATCAGCATAAACAATCAACATCTATTCTTTTTAAATCAGGAGCATCAGTAAGCCAGCCTGCATTGATCTTACTTGATTGAATTTAATTTAATTGCTGTAAATTAGTAGAAGTGATTCTTGGAGTATCGGTTGTCCACATCTGCTGTACTGTTCCTTCACATTATTAGATTCCTGCAGCCCCTGAGTGCCATGCCTAAGTGCCGTGCCATTATGCATGGGTTTCCATCGTGTTTACATTTTTGTAAATCACATGGAAATAACTTTAAGCTGCAACGAAGTAACCCCATTCAACCTGAACGTTATGACTCAGTACTTTCTGATGTAGGAAAATGATGGATTACAATGGATCATCTATCCACAGTCTCACTGGTGTTCTGTCACATTTTACTGCCTAATATTACTATTTGTGAAGAAAGCTGCAGTGGAAATAATACTGAAACAGCTTGCCTTGGTGCAGTCACGCATTAAGCTTAATCAGATCTGTACTTATATATTTCAGTCATGGTGGTACAAATAGGAATATATAACATCTGCAGAATCTGCAGACCAGAGCTGTTTTATAAACAGGTGATTCAACATTTAAGCAATGACAAACTTTACATGGTACATTCTGTTTGGAAAGTTTTAATCGTAGTTTCATGATTGAGATAGCTGTTTGAACTTGATAAGGTCAGTGCTGCAACTGGCTAATAAGGAATTTATCCATCACCATCTTAAAATTACTCCAAAGACTAAAATTGCCACGTTCTCCAAAAGTAAGTTTTAAAATTCTAAACACTTTTTATTGTGAATCTATTTTAATGTATGGTAAAATATTCAAAAAATGTACCAAATAAAAAAAGCAAAATTTGAGAATGAATTAGTAGGTCAGTAATTTAGACGGTTGCTCGATTTAGCTCATGCTAGATTGTATTTTTCTCTATTTGAAAGTTAACAGTAATTTTGTATTTCAGCTTTTCACCTGCTGTAATACACATATGTTTTACTGATAATGCACAATGTAGCAAATGTTTTCAGTAAGCATACAGTAATTAGCTAAAGTATTTTAAGGGATTAGCAGTATGTAAATGATGTATGTAGCTACCACGCGATCATAGACTAGGTTTTTAACTCACCTTTTAACGAGGTTTTTGAAGCCTCAGGATTAGAATGTATCATCTAACAACTAACAAATTTTTAAGCACAAGTCAGTCGTCAGCAAGTAAAAATGGATGACAATCTCCAATTCTGAAACATGTATGATCAAGATTCACAAAGCTTTATTTTTCATTAAATATGGCCTAAAACGAGTTTACAGAGGTCTAGAGCCCGTTTCCCATAAACGTCTATATCAACCACAGCTATCTGGTGGCCTTTAGATCAAATGTAGGTTTAAGGCACTTCTACACAGGCTTAAGTTTTCCAACCTAAGATCCCTGTTTTATACAGACCTTAGGTAAGGGCCTTAATGCTAATGTGTGCTAATGTGAATGCTTGATAAGAGCTGCTGAGTCAATAGTTAAGGTAACATGGCTGTTTGGCTGAGTAACCTTGAAGAAAGTGACAAAAAATGAGTGAAATGTGACAAAAAACACATTTGGGGAGATAATATGTTCTTCTATCTGGAATATAATGTAGGTGAACATAATTAAGCTGTGCAAACTTTTTGCAGTGAGAGGGTGAAGGTGAAAGAATGACGCTGAGCTGTACTTTTGCTACTATTAACACTTTATTCTTGATCTGTAATTACTGTAAATTATATATATTTTTAAATATCACTAAAATCTTATCTTTCTCCTAACCATATAACCTAGCACAAATACGCCAGTTTAAGAATAACATTGGAAGCAAAACTGGAGCTAGAATAGGGCTAAAGCTTTGATCACTGTGATCAAGTATATTTCAGGCCTGTTTATAAGCTAATCAAGTTTTCAGTTGGTTATTAAGAACTGAATATTTTCAAGGAGATATCTTAGGAGAAATCTTAAAACACTGAATTGGGGTCATTAAAAAACTATAAGACTATTTATCACATGTTTGATTTAATAAGGATGACAAAATGGTCACAATCTTAACCTGATGTTGCATTTAGATTAATTTCATTGTCAAAAAATGGATGTGTTTAAACTGGCTTAGAAAGGCTAAGAAACAGCTTAGTTTTCTTGCAGTTGTAATTAAATGAGTATATAACCTCTGCAGTGGCTTTAATGTTTGTATTTATGCCATTTGTTGTTGTGTACTGCTCAGAGACACCTTGCTTCAAAGCCTTTTGGATGCTCAAACACTGCCTGCATCAGGAGAGCCAAAGGACGCGAGCACATGCAGTGTGAATTTGACCCCAGGTAATTTTAGAATCTTTTATGATTTTTATAGAAAGGAGGGAGAAAGAGTGAGAAGACACAAGACAACCACTGAAAGTCATTCAGGTGACAGAGTAGTCACAGAACGATTAAAGATCTTTACTACTGATGGGTTTCTTAAGCGTAATAAAAATGGGAGTAACAACAAAGACTATGATAATTAAACTGGATTACTTTGTCCAAATATTTCAGAATTTAACTCTATAGGCATTTTATTTCATAAACACACTTTAGCCCGATTTTGGCTCTGAATACCACCAGCCAGCCCACACCTGTCCAAAAGCTTTAGAGTAAACAAAGCTGAAAATATGCTGTTGGATACAATTGTACATGTAATAAGCTTCATGCTCTTTACTCTCTGTGGTGTCTGTTTACATGTTGCAAATGTATTTTTTCTTCTTTCTGACAGTAACTATCCTAGCTACATTGTTAAATTAGGTTGTCAAATACTATGTTGCCTCCTAACGAAACACATGTAACACTCGTTTCACTTCTGTTCTCTGTGTTCTTGCAACACTTACAGCTGTGCTTAGCTTATGATAAAGAAGAGTCACACCAAATCTAGCATTTACTTGCTTGCAGTTGTGGTAAATTGCAGGAATAATCACATTTGTACTGCACAGATAGAGCTGCAGCACACATTAACTGTTCTTTGTGTGACAATACAGTATAACAATATAGGCATCAGTGCCAGTTTTCAAACCTGTAGTCAGTTATAACTGGTCACATACTGCTGCTTAGTCAGGACCAGCATGCATTGCAGTGCAAACACTGTGTAGCCCTTTAGCACCATTTTACAATAGAGTGCGATCAGCATTTAAAATAATTACAATGATAGTGGAGGTAAATTGCGGTAAGCTAGCATTAGTCATGTAGAAAGTGGAGTTGCCTTGGATTAGGTGCTTAACTTTGTAAAGGGTTTTATTTTCATCCAAGCCACAATCTATTTGTAAATCTAACCAAGTAGTTTTGGTAAAAACCAAACAGCAGCAGAACAAAGAAATGTAATAAAAAAAATCTAAATTCAATTCAAAGTATAAAAATACTCTGTGTCTCTGTTAAACCTCTGTCTCCTGGCTGGGAGCACGATACCTGTGACACTGGAAATGCACTATTACAGAACTTCCTAGATTTAGACAGAGATTCAGAATTTGAATTCAATAAATGTCACATTTATTGACAATGTCATTCATACAAGTGCTTGAAAAAAGGCTTAGGTGGCAGCAGGTGACAGGTTTCTAGAAAACAGAATTAAAGAGGTAAATAATATTGTCATGTCAAAAAGTGATACCAGATAGACAGCAGGGTATGTAATAATCCTTATCTGTCATTTTTGTCCTTAACTTTTCACATAAAGATTTTAAACGTAGAAAAAGTAGAGCTCTTTGTGTATAGCTACTTGGATCGGTATGCATATATTAGAGTTTGGTTTACTAAACACCAAATATTAAAACTAGTACATCTTTTAGTTCACGTGTGTTTTTCTGAAGCATTTGTTGTTTTCTCCTTCTGGGGATTGAAAGATTGCATTGATAACAGCAACACCAAAATTAAAACAGAGTCAGCTTAATCTACATCTTTTTTTTATTAAACCAATTATAATTTAATTATTTTAGGTATTATGCACGAATAAAACAAATTTTAAATTTAGATTTAGGTAACAAGTGCCGTATCCCCAGAGGCTATTTCTGCACCCATTTCAGAACCACTGCACCTCTGTGCAAGACTTGCTGAAAAACTTTAGGCAACAAACAATTATGACAGCAGGGGAACTTTAGAATGATGGATAGGCAGCACAGAAACAACGTGCCTTCTTCAATACAATATAAATGATTTGTACTGTAACATAATGAGAGAGAGCTCTAGCACACCAGAGGCCAAATAGTTTGGATTAAATGGAATCTAAAATAGGTAAACTTTTGCCTCTGTGGTCAGATTTAATCAGAGTTAAACTTTTCATAAGACAGAGCATAATGCCACCTTCAAAATCAATCTAATTTAAAGGAATTACTCATCAGGCCCTGGTCAATTATTTGCTTTTATCAATATCCGCTATCTAAGTTATACGGCATCAGCTTATTTGAATTTCATAACCAAACACTAATATTCTCCCTCATAAGATCATATGAATATTATGTAAAAGGCTTCAGGGAGATCACACTGCAATGTGAGTTGCTTTCCCTGAAATGGCAGAATGCTTGGAAGGTGCTAATTTTCTTTCCCCAGAGGTGTAGAGGCCAGCAATCCTTTACCTTCATTATAGAGCCGATGCAATGATGAACTCTTTGTCTCGGAGGCAAGTCATTTAACCTCCTCTTACCCCAACCATTCAGTTTGTCACTGCACAGTCATGCCATGGAAATGCCAGAGGAGTGGTGGCGCAATGAATGTCACATGAAAGTCAGGGGACTGAGAGAAATTAAGTTGTCAGTTCAAGATAAATTTTCCATAATGGAGTTTGTGATTAGAAGGTATTACACAAAGCGCATGACCACTGGGGACTTAATCATATGGAAATACAGTAGAAGATAATGAAGACAAAGTGGCAGAGGACAGAACAAAAAAAGAACAAGAAGATTCCTGGCTAATAATGACATAATGTTTAACACTGGCAAATGCTGAAAGGCTTTTTTTTATTCCATTGTAACTTTATTAATCTTTGTTATTCACAAAGGCGTAACTGAAAAATTCAAGCAAACACAAATAACAGCCCCAGTAAAGTTATAGCTACAGCTCTGATTCTTCTGCTGAACCGCAAAAAAGTAAGTCTACAGAATAGCAAAATAGATAAATGAATATAAAATCGCATTGAAGTATTTTTGTATGAATTACTTCTTAAAAGTTTAACTGTAATAATAACCTTAGTTTTACTTAAGAGCTCAATAAAAAGTTCCCGCTCATGCAAAATTCAACAGATTTTCCAGAAAATGTAGCTGAGAGATCAAAGGGCGAGGTCGAGAGACCGAAAGGGTTAAGCAGTTCTACAGTCACCATGGTAACTTGGTCTGCTGAGTCAACAGCGTGGTGGTAGCAACTGATAAAAAAAAAAAAAAAAAGGCGTTACTTGCTGCAGTGCCCCACAGTGGCCAAATAACACCTTCATTTATGATATGACTTTTGGGACGATCTCAGGAAGGAGTATGTACCAAATCTATACACAAAAAAGCTGCTGACTACATGTCTTGGTTCACTGATGATACATTTAATATTTTGTGGCGCCAGATTTGGTGATGATTGAAAAATATGAATGTTTTTCACAGCCTTTTGCTGAATATCAGCTGGAACCCTGGAATAGTCATTAGTTCATAACAGGACTAACACATTTCTGAGAGCTGAAGCATCTCCTAGTAGTTAAAAATCTTTTCAGCTTCTTCAAAATGGGCACCTGAACCCAGGTGCCAAGATATGGCTTACTTATGACAACCTACTTGGCAGCTTCCCTGCTGAACACTTTCAGAAATCAAAAACTCGTTTGATAACTATTGTGAATCTTAGTCATCCTAAATTTTGATGAAGACTGGAAAAACAAATCATGTCCTGTGAAAAATGTGTTGAAAAAGGTAACGTGCTTAAAAAAATCTCAGTGGAAAATATCGATGTGTTGCACTGAACTAAGGCGTGTGATTCAAAAGGTATGCATATAAAAGCACCTGTATATAACCTTCACCCACTGGTGGCCCTTAGACACTTAAACAAAACTTAGTTGAGAAAGAATTAGACTTTCATGGCATATGGTTGTCTCGGAGCTGCCAAAGAAGAAGATAAAGAAAGAAATTAGGAAGAAAAAATGGAAATATGGGAGCTTAAGCGGTTTCATGCTTGACCTCCAATGAATGCATGTTTCCATTCACTTGTATAATGTGAATATAAGGAGTTGGCTGCACTGACATAAAGAATTGTAAGCTATAAATCTCTATTTTTCTATTGCTGAAACCTTGGCAAAAGAATAAAGCACTGTGAAATTTATTTGTGTTATCTCAGCTATTGTTTGAATATTTTCAGTTTCACATATTTTTTTTTTATTTGGGAATTGATGATTTCACAAGGGTATGGCTCCAGGTTATAAATATTTACATTTCTCATCCGTATGAGCACTTATTTTTCTATTAGCATTGCAAAAAAAGGGAATTCAATATCCGTGGTCCTCACCTGCTGTCCTCTTTGTTGTATCAAATGAACCACATCAACATTAAAAAAAGAAATATTCCATTAACTGTACTTTTTCTTTTTTTATTTGCATAGTGCAGTCAATTCGCAATTGATGATTATTGCTTCCTTTTTGGTTATAAATTTCAAGTTTTCTATACAAAGGGTAAAATAGGGCATAGGCAAAAACACAGGAGCCTTTTTGTTCCAAGTACGTGACACATTTTAAAATCTTGGGCACATTTAACACTTTTTCTTTTCTTCTTGTTTTTTTAATACACCAAAGTGCTTTTGTCATTTGGATTAGCCATCTAAACATTTTCAGATTTCAGAAGGGTGGTATCAGCAACAAGCATTTATCAGTCTACTCAGAGTAGATGTGAGAGAATGAACACATTAATCATTGTTATCATGACTGCTACTAGTATCAGTCCACTACAGTATGTGGGCTGCATAAATGTGAGGAGGTGTAAAAAGAGATGCGCAGTGCAGCCTATTAAATAACCAGGTTCACAAGAGAAAAGCTGTATCTTTGTAGGTGTGTATTACCAGGTTATTCCATTATCACTAAATAATGTGTGCGAGAACAAAAGAGGGGAAAAAAAGGAGTTCATGGAGGTTATTATAAAAAATATAAATTGTCATGTTATTTGCCTTGATAATAGAGATGCAAGAGGGTTATTCTGAAACCACTGCAAAGGAAAAAATGCCCTTGTTGAGCATCTCACTCTTTTCAACTCGCATGCTGAAATATACTTGCAAGGCAACTGGAATGAGATCAGCACTTACCCGAAAGAGTTAAAGCAGCGCCTGAGGCTATCCTTCTAAGAGAAGCCGAAGCGTTGTTTGAAGTCATTCCAAATAAGAATTGTCTTCTAATTTAATGGTTTCAAATCTTTTTATTTTGTCATCGTCCAGTTTGCATCAGAATTTTGCTTTTTACACAAAATGTAAAATATTACAGAAAATATTTTTTCAGTTGTTTTTTTTAATCTCTGGAATATGGCCCTGTCAAACTTGCCAAAGTGAATCCTTAATCCAGCATTTTCAATGAAATATCAACAAACTTTACAAAAAACCCCCCAACAAATTGGTGTTTTTTTTTTCATCTCAAATGCAGCAAAGAAAACAGAAGCAGCTATGTGTGTTTGCTTTTGCTTGTTAGATGTTCTGCTTCGCATCTATTACTTGCACCACAGCCAAGATAACCTTTATAAATCTTAATTTTAAGATCATGCTTGAGCATTGCTACACATTATGTTTGGATGCACTTCACAGTGATTGATTCTGCACCTTAGACTCTGTTTGAATGTTGGTCTGTATGTTTTATTGTCATGACCTTAAGAGGAAAAACTAGTTCGTTTTCCAGATGAGGATGACCAGCTTGACGATCAACTTGATGTCTTGCAGGTACAGTGGTGAACACTTATGCCATCCAGAAGTGACTAGAAAACTGGAGAATGAGGACATTGTCCTTAAAATCAGGCTGGTACTGAGTCTAATGAGAAAGGTGTGACAGCTGAAGAGTCAAGTTTAAACACTCCTTGAAGAGCAGGGGTCCCCAATCCCAGTCCACGAGGGCCGGTGTCCTGCAGGTTTTAGGTGTGTCCTTGATCCATCACAGCTGATTTAAATGGATAAATTACCTTCTCAACATGTCTTGAAGTTCTCCAGAGGCCTGGTAATAAAATAATCATGTGATTCAGGTGTGTTGACCCAGGGTGAGATCTAAAACCTGAGGGGACACCGGCCCTCAAGGACTGGGATTGGGGACCCCTGTTGAAGAGCTTTGAGAAGAGCAATGTTAGTAAGCTAATAAAGGCTAATAACACTAATAAAAGCACCAGTGCTTTTTTAAAAGTAACTTATTACTGAAAAACAACAAAATCATAATACATGATATGATGACATTATTTTTCAGAAAAACATGTCAACCGGTTAGAACTCATGACTACATCATGATAATGAACAATGTACAATGTTCTTCTTCTTTCAGCTGCTCCCCCTACAGCTGATGATCTGCCTTCATCTTACTTTATCCCTGCTCACAATTCTAGGGATAGTCAGGATAGGATAGAGTTTCTGTCGCACCAACAGTCTGCATGCCCTCCTTCCCTATATCCATGAACCCTTTCTGAATCCTTCCTGTTTTCCTCCTGCGTGGCAGCTCTGTTGAAATTCCTCCATTTCTTTCATTTCTTCCTAACACACATTTTTCCTTTCATCTTCCTTTTCAGCCAAACGTAGAACAATCTCTACCAGCCCCCTGTTGGCCAACAGTACCAGAGGGCATTTTTGTTAACCCAGGCCCTGACCAGTCCAGTATGGGAATCCCATTTTTTATGATACACATGTTTGTTTTGGCTAATATTTTATGCTCTTCCTCTTCATTTATGCAAGGAGTACACTGGCTCGTGGCCCTCCGTGGCTGTTATGAACAATGTGCAACATACACTCTGTTTATTCATTCACAAAAGAGCATAGAGGAACAAAATAGGTCTGAGACTTCACACCCCGATCAAGGCTACAAATCCCCACCATGCCATGCACGAACCAGGGTTCCTGCATCCTGTAGATGTAGATTAGTTTGTGACATATTTTTTGTATAGGTATGATGCTGACTGTGCAATTATGACTTGCAATGATACAGAATCATTCCAGGCAGGCCATAACATGTGGTAAAATATTCATGTAGATCTAACTTTTTGAGTAATCCTGCTAACTAACAAACAAAAAAACAAAAAGGAATACTGAATATATTTCAATGGCAATTGTTAAGAGAAGCTTGAAAATCTACAAGAAATGTGAAGCTACACATGTACACAAAAGTAGATCCTATATGTCGAAGCAGAACATCCAAGCACATGGATGAAAAATTAAAATACTCATGGGTTTAATTTATCTGCTTCAGTGTGTTTATAGGCATGTGAACATGTCACACGTTTCAAGTTTTCTTAGAAACATGTCAAAACGGGAGCAGTTGTGTTATTAGTGATACAGTCTCTGATTTTATTGATGTGACAAGCCAAAATGTGTGGTATAAAAAAAAATCAAAACAGGTCCTATATTGGAGAGACAACTCACTAAAAGTTACATTGTAGATTAAAATCCAAAGTACAATTGATGGATTTTCAAAAAAACAGGAAACTTTCAATCACTTTAATTATACAAATGCTTTATGTGTAGATCAATATTATACAAGCCTCCTGGCTGTAGCCGTCATGCCAAATCCATCATCTGGTAGATGTCACTAAGCCGAAACAAATAATATAAAAAAAAAAACATATGAGCACGGGGAAAGGCAAAAATGTAAAAATGTTTTGTGCACAGTATTTCTCACTTCCTATGAATGAGCAGAAATCTGATTTGTAATGGTAACCTGAGTAAAACAGGTTACATGTTAAAATTCCCTGATTTTGTCTTTGAAAAGGCAACTTTCCCAAGATGCACAAAAAGCCCTTTGAATATTAAGTAAGTAATGTGTAAGTGTTGGATACAAATGTAATAAAAACAAGCAAAATCAATATAATTCTTATAAAGACTGCTGATAAGAAATGTATTTTTTGCAAAATGTATTCATTAGGACTTGTGCTGCCTAGAGTGCTTAGTGTAGCAGGCATGATGGGAAAAGCTTAGCATGGCCTAGGACACAATTTCACCATTTATTGCGTCATTAAAATTTACTTGCTCGGGGCAAGGTCACTCCTTTTTAAAAATATTCTGGAGGGGTCATGAAAAAAATAGTTAGGGTCATTAAAATTTAATCAGGTCTCCATTCCCACAGGTATTGCAAAAGTTTTATGAACAACCCGGTGCTATCAGATGTGCTATATATCACAAATAGCCTGAGGAAATATGACGCTCTGATGTACCTCATTCAAAACACACCGACAGGCCACATTTTAAAAACCTGAGAGGTATAGTATATGGGTGAATAACACTGATTAGCTTAATATTGTGGAAGCTACCAATTTTTGGATTGCATTTGGCAACAAGTGAACAGTTGAAGTAAATTTTTTTGGAAGGTAGGAAACTGTGCAAAAGTGTCAAGTGTTATCATAGCTAGAGAACTGGGTCAGAGCAAATCCAACACTAATTGGTGCTGTAACGTGGGTTGTATTCATTGGTTGAGAGGAAGTGGCAGAAACACTCAGCAGGATGGTCAAAAACTCACAATGGTAGTGGGAATTCCACAGTGCTTGTCCTTTTACAAACACACTCTTCCCCAACTTTACAAGGCCTGGTTTAACGGCTGCTGTCTTGTCATACATGAAGTGAGCAGTGTTCATAGAACCGGTAACGTTATTTTGAGTTAGGGAGGTAAAGCTATGAGGTCCATCTCAGTCCAAGCTTCCATGTGCAAGCACATTTCTCCCACACTCTACAGAGGGCTGTGGCGCATATTTGTGACCTCACTAAACACTAACGTAGGTTGTCTTAAAGTGACACCACACATTTGCGACTGTTACAGTACCTTTTGGACCTAGTGGTCCAAAGAACCACAAAGCATGAACTGGTAAAATAACAATGCGCACCCAAAGCTGGGTTATGCAGCTGAAGAGCAGAGGCTGGCTGTTGTGGTCCCTTTCCTGAAACCCTTAACTTTGGCAATGGTATAAAAGTGGCAGAACAAACATACCAGCGCAGGATCCTGCACATAGGGCTACATAGCCAGAGTGCCCTGGCTGATCGCTGCCCACAGCTGAAAATATCTACACATGAATGTCAGAACTGGATGCAAGAAGGTGTCTGTTGTAAAAAAAAAATCGTGTTTTCTTCATGTGCATCATTTACCTCAGAAAGACAAAGAAGCAGATTGCACATAGAGAAAGTATTAGATCTGCAATGTTCTGCTTGAAAACCTGTCCATTGATCTTGATACTACACTGTGGCACAAAGCACCTACATAAACACAGATTATTCACAGCTCTTTATGGGAACAGTATTCCCTGATGACTGTGGTCATGGTAATGCACTGTACTACACTTCCAAACAGTTTGAGGAACAAAAAAATCAAATTGTTGATGGCCTTCAAATTTCTCACAACTCAAGTACACTGAACTCCTGCATGAAGCAGGGACAAAAAAGAAACTTACAGGACTAAAATGATCTGCTTATAATGTCTTTGAGCTTTATCACACAGAACACCAAGGTCACAAATAGCTTATTCTAATAGTTTCAGTTAACACTTGACATAAAAACTATTTCAGCATTTGTATAGGAATAATGAAATGAATATAAAAATTTAACTGATAGAGAAGAGTACATGCCATGCCTGGATATATAGCTGTAATATGTTATGTTAGTATGTTTTGTGCGGTTCTGTAGAATAGGACAAAACATGTTCAGTATCACATGCTAATCACTGCTTAGAAATGATGAGCAAGTTATGCTTAACTTTACTTTTGTATGCTTGTTGCTCAAGTCTAATTGGGTGAAATAATCTCGCTGCAGATCCAGGGCATAATAAGATTAAACATTACCATCAGAAGTGGACTTTTCCAGACTATCAGATTTACACTCCAGTCCCATGCGACCTGTTTATTTTCAATTAGGTTTTGAAAATGAAAAATGTTCTGGCAGAGTGTGGGGGTGGAACAACACCTCTCTGAAAGTCTGCCATGGCCTGCTGCTCATGTTCACACTCATCCTCTGTGGGAACTCCCACTTCCCGAATACAAGCGCACACACCAACTACATATTCTGGATTTGCATTTAATTTAATGAAAGACAGCAGTTAGATATGTACAGTCTATAGGCGTACAGAAATAAATAGCATACACTTCAGTTAAGCTTGAGGTTATGTAGCTGATGTGGATCAGAGGTTAAAGGTGAGTGAATGAATATTTAACACTCTAAACACTTTAAAAAAAAAAAAAATCTGCCAAAGAACAAGGCTGCCTGCAATCAAGTTAAATGTCTTAACATTTGCTGTCCAAACCAAAACATTAGCAGCAAAGAAAAGGACTTAATCAGAGCTGAATAAATTAGTATTATCAACTTGGTAATGTTTGCCACATCACGCAAAGATAAACTGATGTGACGTCTGTGGTGTCTGAACAAGAGAAACGACAAAGAAAATCATTTATCATTCCAGTTTTGCTCCTCTTTCTGTGGGTATAGTCAGTTGAAATACTTGACTGACTTGATATAATTTAGAACTTGAAATACACCATATTGCCTAAAAATATTTGCTCATCTGCCTTCACATGCATGCAAATTTAAGTGACATCCCATTCTTAATCCATGAGAGCCCACCCTTTGCAGCTATAACAGCTTCGACTCCTCTGAGAAGGTTTTCCACAAAGTTTATGAGTGTTTATGGTAATTTTTGAGCATTCTTCCAGAGGCACATTTGTGAAGGCCTGGCTCACAGTGTCCGCTCTAACTCATCCCAAAGGTGTTCTATCAGATTGAGGTCAGGACTGTGCACGGCCAGTCAGTTTCTTCCACACTAAACTCACTCATCCATGTCTTTAAGGACCTTGGTTGTGCACTGGTGTGCAGTTATGTTGGAACAGGAAAGGACCATCCTCCAACTGTTTCCTCAAAGTTTTATAGTTTGAAATAGTAGAAAATGTCTTGGTATGTTGAAGCATTAACAGCTCCTTTTAGTTGGAACTAAGGGTTCAAGCCTAAATCCTGAAGAATAGCCCCACACCATAATCCCCCCCACTCCACCAAACTTTACACCTGGCACAATACAGCCAGAGAAGTACTCATGGCAACCACCAAACCCAGACTCAGTCATTGGATTGCCAGATGGAGACGCATGATTCACTACGCCAGAGAGTGGGCACTTTGTGGCTGAGTTGCTGTCCTTCACAGTCGCCTACACTTTGTTATAATACCACAAACAAGACCCATTTCGCAAATGTTTGTAAGAAACAGACTGCATGCCTAGGTGCTTGATTTTATATACCCGTGGTTGTGGATGTGACTGTAACACCTCACTTTAATGATTTGGATGGGTGACTGAATACATTTGGCAATGTATTAGCAATATGAGCTAAATTAAAGTAATCTAGCTATGCGGTTGCTAAAATACTCCATGGTCTATTTGGTTTCCTAAAGTAAAATCAAGATTTTTTTATTTAACTGTATGTATGTCACTGACTGGGCTTGATCAGTTGCCAGTGAATAATCTACTTTTCTGTCATGTGGTCTAGCTTTTAAAAGTCTTTAACAGCCTATCACAGGAGGTTACTGCAGCAACAAAAAAAAAAAAAAAAAGGCTACTAGGCATTTAAGAAAAGTTTAGTGGCCATTTGCTCCAGTTTAGTTTTGCATAACTTATTCAGTTCTCATCACTAAATGACTCGCATCAAAAATATCCGACATGACTGCACTAATTGTGTTTACTCAGGAAGAATTGTATCAGGGGAGCAGGGTAGGAGTACTTAGAGCTGATTAGTGAACAGTTTTCTGGTAGTATTCATTACATATTCTAAAGTACCTTGCCTGACTTCATGTTAGCAACATGCCCAACTGGTCAGGAAGGCATAAAACACCTTTCCTCTCCTTATTTTTTAGAGCGAGCTTAAATCATTTCAATTGACATAATTATTGAAACAAACTATTATAGAGGACTGAATTAATGTGAACCACACATGGAGGGTGTTTCAGATACCCTTTGGCAGCAGAGCAATGAAGTAGTTTCAGTTCAGTTCAGTTCAGTTTCAATTAAAAGTTTGTGTTATGTTGAAGCAAAGGATGAAAATAGTTCATAGGCAGATGGAAAATAACCAGAAAAATTGAAAGAAAACAGAAACCTGGATAATGTTAGAAAAATAATGATAGGCCAAAATCAAAACAAACAAAAATATTTACCATTCAGAGGCTGAATTTAAAGAGAACATCCATCCATTAGGTATAACTGTATCTGGATATAAAAGTTGCTTAAGTAACCCAAACTCTTTCTTTTCGAAGGCTCAGTGACTCTTTTGGTTGTGGAAAGAAGTTCAGCTGAACAGAAATATTACAGGAAAATGAAACAACCACATGGTCTTAGTTGCTAGTTTCAGGTGTACGGTAAACAACATAATGTCTTTGAAAATTATGCCCCATGTTTAGTCAAAAAAAAAAACATGCCTACAGTCAGTTTTGAGTGGAGTAATTTGTTACTTTTATAAGGTTACATTAAGTGTAATGGTAGTGCAGTGTATTTGGAGAAACATTTATATCATCATGTTATAATCATGTTAGTTATATATTAGCATGATTTACTGAGAAAAGTTAATGTATTTGGCTATTAAACTCCTATAACCCAGATTAAAACCAGGCAAAGAGGAAGCTTATTGGGCTAAAGAACTTGGGCAAAAGGATGATTGGACTAGAGCAAAGATGACAGTATTGAGATTGACAGCGTGGGAAAACGGTAGTGATGTAAAGGACGGAAAAGCAGCCTAACGCCCATGAATGCAGGCAGATGAGTGATTACAGATTGCCCTTATTGAACTTATGCATTACCTTCATGTAGCTGAAGTGTATAGTGTAAGTCCATATAGGTCTAAGGTAACTAAGAACTAGCTAATGCCTTATTCCAACTTTAGCTATTCATTTGATATCCATCCACTTATGTTAACTAAATACAAACAGTCATTGCATGTCAGCGTGTAAATGTTTGTTCATGCTGGTAGTGAGAAATAACATGGTCCCTATCCCTCATGCACAATTTTTCTGTGTTTGTGCCACACATTATCGAATAGAATAGCCCTTTTTCATAAATTTCATTGTACACGGACAATGAAATTTATGTCTACAACAAATTTTATGGATAAATTAAATTATGGAGTTTGGATAGCCTCCTCCGCCGCCAGATGGCGATGCTATTGTTCATCAGGGGGATGATAGGATAGTTGGGCTATAGAACAAATTGCTCAACTATCCCCATGTAGTCATTCGTGCATTACAGAACTCTTTCAATCATCTGTTTATTGGGCAGACAGATTTTAAAAATCACCAATATGTCATTTTCCTAGGGTGTAGGCATGTAGTCTAAGGTTCATACTATAAGCTGATAAATATGTGACAATACTTCTGAGGTCATGCTGCAGAGTAAAGTATAAGTAATGTAGCTAGTAGTGTAACAAATGACTTCACTTAATAAACAATACATATAAAAGCACTTAATAATTGTCAGTGCTTTAATTTTTTTAGTAAAAGCTCAATGCTGGTTTTCATTGACAAGTTGATTCCATATGAGCATTTAGCGCCCTTCAGTTTCTCAGTCCCATCTAACTCTCACTCACATGTAGGGTTGTCAAAAACAAGGACATTCAGATAATATTGAACACTACAAATGAATGCTGAATAGGAATACTCATTCGCAAAAGTTAGCAGGGAGTTAGCTCGCTACTTTCCAACTAAATATAATATACCATGTTCTGACTGAGAGATTTTTGAAAAAAAAAATTAAAACGTACAGCTCTGCTATAAATGAAGACAGGAAACCAAACAGCAGTAACATTTGTAGGGTTACTGAAATTGGGCTAGCTGGTTTATAATGATGTGCTACATGATCGCTAGCAACACAGCTATGCTAGCATAATATAAACAGCTGGAGGATGAATGGTAACTTTTTTCACTCGATAAAAGTTACCGTGAGGGTTCATGATGGTTACGGACAAATGTAAATGCTCTACTGTAAACGGCTGTAAAAGGACCAAATTTCAGTCAGGAGAACGACTGAGATAATCCATCCACAATACGAGGTTAGACATTATTATACTGCCGCATAGGCTGGGCTGTAGTTACATCGTAAGGTTTTAAAAATTGAATGTTAAAATGAACAATGGTAATAAAAACAAAGAGTGATCACTGACTTTTTTAGGGGCTTGTTCAGATTAAATACAACAAGAAACAATGCATTAAAACATGTTAAAAAAATAACAGCTTTAAAAAATGCAGAGTAGTTTGGACCCGGAAGCAGGGCTCATACATCGTCACTAGAAGACTGGATTAAATTCCATCCTTGCTTCCTCTAGTTGACTCAAAGCTTCACACAGCACCTGCAGACAACACTTTAGGAGTAATTTCACAGGTCAGTAAAGCTCCTGTTTCAACAACACCGAAGAATTGAAACGTTTTTATAAATGTTAATCTAGTTGGCGCACATGTTAACATTAGCTGTTTAACTGTTAGCAGTTATCTGATAGCCACATTAGCAATCTGTTTGCAATGACATAGTGACTTGGAGACTCTAGTTAGATAACAGATGAATAATTACAAAATACTGAGTCATGACAGTACGAATTACAAATACACAGAGAACCGGTCGTGTTGCTGTACGAAGCAGCGGGGGATCAAAGCTGAACTGAGCAGAGAATCCAAAGTGTGGAGAACTAATCTGAGCAAATAAAGAGTGAAATTCGGAGCAGAGCAGCTGAAAAGGATGGATTTCATGCTTGATGGGAAGAGTTGAGGAGATAAAGAGCTGCAGACTGAGGCTGAGCAGTGGGAACGACGGATGACAGAGATGCTGCAGGCAGATGTGGACAAGATTATAAAATTTTATTATTCTGCTTTTACAATAATTTATTAAAAAGTGTTTCTTATTTTGTTGTAGCCACCTGTGTGGCCGGTTTTTAAAATGCAGACAGTGATCTGGTCTTTCAGTGTTTTTTTTATACCACACGTAATTCAAATTTAATTTTTAACTTGCTCATAATGCTCTTCTTCACTAATTCTATTATTTTGATGCATTAGGTATTAGATTAGGTATTTGGAAGTATTGTGTTGTCTTTTGTACCCTTTGTTTGAGTTCTAATAGATACACTGCTCCAAAAAATTAAAGGAACATCGGTGGTCGATCTGCCAGTTCAGATGTTCCTGCTGGTGATTGGGCTCCAAGGTGCCAAACAGAAAGCACAAAAGAATGTGGAGCCTTCAGGCCGCCCTCATGAAGTCTCCTTCTGATTGTTTGGTCAGAGACATTCACACCAGTAGCCTGCTGGAGGTCATTTTCTAGAGCTCTGGGAGTGTTTATTATGCTCCTTCTTCTTGCACAAAGGTGCAGATAAAAGTCCTACTTATAGATTAAGGACCTTTCCAGCCATCTTCAGCCATCCTAGAGTAACTGCCTATTCCTTGGAATGTGCTCCAGTCTCTTGTAACTGTTCTGGGAGATGCAGCAAACCTTATCCTAATGGCACATAATTGCTGTGCCATCCTGGAGGAGTTGGACTACCTTTGCAACCTGCATAAGTTACAGATATCACCTCATGTCCTAGCCAAATGCAAAACTAGTGAAAAAAAACAGTCAGAAAAAATGAGGAGGGAAAAAAATGTCAGTGGCCTCCACCTGTAAAAGCATTCCTGTTTTAGGGGGTTGTGCACATGTTGTTACCTTCATTAACATCAAAGCAGCTAACGACCCTCTACTACCAAACTAATGACATCAGTACCCTAAAAGATCAACTGACTTCCTCAGTATCAATATCAAGTTTGAAATTTAGTGATGTGACAGCTCTACTCACATATTCAGTTTCAAAACACCACAATGGCAAAAACAGCTATATTTTAGAAACAGATTCAGTTATATTCTGCTTTTTTCTGGCAAGTTTAATTTACTTCACTAGCAAAATTACCGAATGTAAAATGAGCATGTTTTTTAAGAGCTTTTTAAACAAAAAGATGTAAACAATTTAATTTGTCGATCTCAGAGGTCTGAGACATCACTAGACAAACGTATCAGTGTGCCTCAATCCCTGCATGCTCATGCAACCAAATCCAAGCAAAAGTGGAAATCTCACTGAAAGAGCAATGCTTTGCCCCTCTCAGCCTCTATTGATCTGCTCCCTAGATGAGGGCAAGGTGAAGGACACAGCCCTCAATTGGATACAAGGAAGATGGCAGAAAGAGGAAGAGGACGATGACAGATTGAGGTAAAGTGCTGCAGGAGCAAGAGAAGCAAGTAGAATGGGGGAAAGCCATGGAGGTGGAGGACAGAGAGAGAAAGGATCTGCAGGGGGCTGACTGACAATGGATGTGCAGCAAGGAATTTAGCATAAAACAGACGGCATAATCACATATGTACTTCAGCTGGATTCAGTTTACAGATTTCAGTAATGTTTCGTCTCTGCACCGCTTTATTCAATTCTGTACACGTCTTGTTTCACACACTGATCTACTAGTACGTCTACACCAACAAAAGTGTGTTTTATTGATAGCAAAAGCTCATCTCTACACTCTAGAGTGTGAGAGCATCAATGAAAATACATCACAGAGAGGAAGCAGTCAACTTCAGCCTCCACCCTGACAATAAATCTGAGGGTGAGAGGGCCTTGTAGGATATGTGGGGAAAAAAAAAAAAACACACCTCATTCTCACTGATGAGAAAAGTATGTGACGCAAAAGGACACTCCATCTAAAACGGGCTTCTGTCAGCACAGAAATGAAGGAGCTGGAGAGGCAGGAGAAAGGAGAGAGGGAGATTAGCAGTGGATATGAGAAGGACAACAGATGAGCGGTTGTCTCCGCAGCTGAATCATATTCTCCGAGCCTATCAACAAGACACTTGGCGAATACAGTTGAGTCCAGTCTACGGATTAAAAAAAGAAGGGGGTTTAACAACTGAGAAATAGACCGAGGTGTAAAAGGGAGAAATGTTGAAGAGAAAAATAACAGCTTCCATTGCAGACTGAGGCAGAAGGAGAGCACTGAAAATCAGCTGGAAGATGAATTTCTGTTGGCCTTGAGTTCCACAGGCAATCCAACCCTCGGCCGACCTCTGCGTGTCTTACCATTTTACTTACCTGTTTTATTTGTGGTAGCAATTTATGCCTTTTCTGCTGTGGCCCATTTTCTGTTTCTCTGCTTCAAAGCAGTCAAAATGTCTCCAATGTAAACTGAAGACTCAAACACCATTACGGTATTTTAGCACATCCAACACACAGATTTGATTTAGCTCCCTTAAATGAAAAAATAAAGAGTCAGGATTAAAAGTAGAGGTAGTATTGTGTTCCCTGCAATTTCTGGACAAAGGAGGAAAGAAAGATGCTTTTAGCAGTTGTGGTGTTTAAATGTGATGACTGCTGTATGTTTGCTGGGAACGAAGCATATTTTCACAAGTTGTGGTCTAATGTGGTGACACTTTATTTAATTCTATTCAGGTGCTACATGTACCTGAAACTGTCTAAGCCTGGGCTTGCAAATTACTTCAAGTCTTTATATCCAGTGCATGGCTGACTGAAAGGAACAGGATTACAGGTTTACAAAAGTTTAGAGAACATGTTTCTTCTTTTGAGTATACAGAGTTTCGGATGTACGCACGTGTCAAACATTTACACTGAAAAGCAAATAATGGATCGTTCAGTTTGTGGAATTTATAAACATGTGACCGCTTCAACCAACATGGTCAGACGGCATCGTACAGCAGTTGTTTTGTTTGCTCAAAGATTTTAGTGGCCGTGTTGAAGATTAATATGTACTCATTTGTGACTTGGAGCAACAACTCCCCCTCATTATCATTCCATTTGAAAAATTCTGTGCTTTGTTTTTTTCGCCATTCGCCGCCCGTTTTGAAGAGCCGGAAAGTAAATAAACAACAGATGAAAATGACGCAGGTTGTATCGTCTTACGTTTTGCGCATGCGCGGTACCGGAACATAAGTGTTTTGCGCCGTTTTAATGTGGACGCGCAACTGTGTGAAAATGACTCAAAATGATAGTGTGGATACGGAGCGTTTCCAAACTCCATTTTCAAAACTAGTGTGAACTAAGTTGCCTACAGGTGTGAATCATCTCTGCAGGGTGTCTCGGCCTGTGGCACCTGGGATTGGCTCCAGCCCTCCCACAACTCTTGAATTAGGTCAGCTGAAGGGAATGAATGGATGAGCAAATAGTATTCCAAGAACTCTTCTTTATCAAAGCGTTGAGAGTAGGCACACAGAGGCGCTCTGACATGCTGGAAAATCTCTGAGAGACATTTGGTAGTGGTGTGCGATAGTGTGTATTTTGGTATCAATCCGATACCAAGTAAATACGGGCCAGTATCACCGATACCGATACCAATATTGATACTTTTCAATAAACAAGGTGGAGGAATTGCTAAATCTCAACTAATATTCATGATCCTAAGTGTTTTGTGTGATATTTCCTTTTTTATTATAAAATAGTTCAAACCCATGACATAATTAGGACAAAGTTTATAATTAAATAGAAAATGCTTTATTATCAATTTTTTTTAGGAAAATCTTACATACAAAGTGCGCCCAAACCAGTAAACAAATGAAAACAAACAAGTACTGATGAGAGACTATAATACAAAAATTGCAATTAAAATTGTCAACAACAAAAACAACAACTGGTGAAAATATAAATAATATGTAAACAACCTAACAATCCCCAAAGCGTCTTTGTAACATCATGTGATGGTGCAACATCTAAACACAAGAGGGGGGAGGGGGAGCAAAGTGTGACTGCTCTGCGCTGACACAGGAAAGACGAAACAGCGACCTGGCTGTTTTGTCTTTCCCAAAACCACAGCATTGCAAACAAGAGTGGAACTTAAAGTAAAGAATCAATCTCACCAGGCTACTATCGATCTAATACCGATGCCCACTTGGTATCGATACAATCGATATTTGAATTGATCCGCCCACCACTACCATTTGGAAGGAATGTTTTTATTTGTTAAGCCACTTAACACTGACTTATGAATCGTTAAAGCATAAAATAAAATGTACCAATTTTAAGGGATGAACCAGTGTTGTAGCTACAGAAACGATTTATTAAAGAACCAAATCCAAATTGTATCTTTAGGAACAAGCTGCTAGATTTCTAGCTGTAGATGTTTTTTTTAGGTTTGCTATGTCTTCTGCTAACTTACTAGCACTCTGTTCCAATAATTTCTTCCCTTTGATTCAGTTGAATCTACAACAAAAAAGCCAACAATCAAACAGTTTGACGATCATAAAATAGTTTTTTTTGCACCAAAAATGTGATTCGAAAAGAGCTATTAGCTGAAAACCTGGCATTTTTCAGCATGACACATAATGTGTCCTTAAGAAATTGAGAAAAATAGACAAGAGGAGGACAAAAGAAGAAGTGGAAGAAAAAAAAGAAAAAAATACATCTACAGGAGATGAACAATATCTGAAAGAAATGAAAAGTCCTTAGAAAATAGGAAAACATCCAGCAAAAACCTGACAACAGGACCTGAGAGATGCAATTGGCCCTTCACTTTATCCATCTACTATTCACTAAAGCCTCATCAGAAATGAGCTCAGTGGAAGGGTGGCTGTCATTCTTAAGGAAGGGAACCAGGAAGAAAAGGCTGAGCTATTCCATATTAACAGGAACTGGACTGCAAAAAAACAAACAAAGTGGCAACAGGTCCTTTACAAAGTGATGAATCCAAATCTGAGATTTCTCACAGAGAACAGGGCCAACATTCAAAGAAGAGCTCTGAATGTCCTTCAAGAAGCCTGAATAACTACTGCTGATGCCTGCTTAACGAAATTAGAAGAAAGCTTTCCTAACAGAGTCCAGGGTGTGTTGAAAAACAAAGGTGGTCAGACCAAAAACAGCTCCTTACAATTGTTTTTCTTTTTAGCCTCATGTACTGTATTTCTATACATACTTGCATGTGTTTTAATAAATGCCCACTCCTTATTTTTCCCAGAAAATCTAAAGAAATGAGAGGTTGATGAAAATTTTACGCACAGCCACTTACCTCAGATGAACTGCTCGGTAGTAAACATGTGAAAAGATGTCCTTTAAGGGCACCTCAGGTAAAACTATTACACAATATAGTACAAGTGAAAAGGTGTTGCTTTATTAAAAGCCCTTCTTTCAGATCTGGCCTGCTAACTATAGTGCCAGAATATTACAACATATTAACAGTCTCATTTAAGCCATGTCCAATTTAATTAGATCAGAGCAAGGAACCTGAGAAGTGAAGTCCATAAATTAGACTCAAAACTCCAAACCATTTAAAAGCATTTCTTTTCTACCAAAGCGAGAAAAAGGAGTTGGCGAGCTGATCCTGTGCCTTAGAACCATTTTACAGCAGCCATGTCACAAAGCTCCCTTGGCACACGGTGATTTGTAATTTGTAATTACAAGAATTGATTAAAATGACCTCACTGGGTTACCATTTTTTTATTATTTTTTTTTTAAATCCAATTATTTAGACCGCCGAGGCCTTCAGCTGACAGATTGCAAATCTGCATTGCATATCTGGGAGAAGAGACACACACACAGCCATCTCTTTGCTGGGGTCAAATGCTACAAAAATACTGTCTCCGTTGTAGAAAACTACTCATTTCCA
>VUQR01012139.1:0-31895 GCA_015108515.1 Hemichromis elongatus
AAAGAGAGAGCAGATTTCTCCTGTATTGGCTTCCCTTCATTGGCTCCCTGTTAAATCCAGAATTGAATTCAAAATCCTGCTCCTCACATACAAGGTCTTAAATAATCAGGCCCCATCTTATCTTAATGACCTTGTAGTACCATATCACCCTATCAGAGCACTTCGCTTTCACACTGCAGGCTTACTTGTTGTTCCTAGAGTATTTAAAAGTAGAATGGGAGGCAGAGCCTTGAGTTTTCAGGCCCCTCTTCTATGGAACCAGCTTCCAGTTTGGATTTAGGAGACAGACACTATCTCTACTTTTAAGATTAGGCTCCAAACTTTCCTTTTTGCCAAAGCATATAGTTAGGGCTGGACCAGGTGACCCTGAATCCTCCCTTAGCTGCTTGCTCATAGGGGGTGATATGATTGTTGGGTTTTCTCTGTATGTACTATTGTACAATATAAAGCGCCTTAAGGCAACTGTTGATATGAGGTTGAGAGGTACCATCTACATATAGTCAGGCTCACCTCAACGCATGGCTTGGGCCCTAGAACCAGTCTCCTGGAGAGGGGCTGGACTGTCTCAATCTGGAGTTGCCCCGAATGACAGGTGGTGGGCTGGGGAGGGTACTCCAGTATCTCATCAGCTTGCTGCCTGTACATTGGGGTTCTTCCCAGTGGATGAGAGGACTTGTTTCCTGCACCTTCAGGACTGTCACCTGCGCTTATGTGCCGAGTGGCAGCTCAGAGTACCCAGCCTTTTTGGAGTCACAGGGTGTGGTGCTGGAGCGTGCTCCGCCTGGAGACTTTGTTGTCCTACTGGGAGACTTCCTATCGTGGTGGTAACCCCTGAACCAAATGGTGGACACCCGAGGGGAAGGGAGCCACCAGGCTGAAGAAGGAGTCCTATCGGGCTTGATTAGCCTGTGGGACTCCGGAGGAAGCTGATAGGTACAGGCCAAGTGGAATGTGGCTCAGGCAGTGGTTAAAGCAAAAAACTCAGGTGTGGGAGGAGTTCGGACAGGCCATCGAAATAGACTTTCAGACTGCTTGGAAGAGATTCTGGCAAACCATCAGGCGACTCGGGAGGGAAAAGCAGTGCTCTACCTGGTGCGGGTGGAGGGCTACTGACTTCGACTGAGAAAATTGTTGGGCAGTGCAAGGAATACGTTGAGGACTAATCGCACTGGCCAGTCTAACGAGTCTACATGTGTTTTGTGGAATTGGGGAAGGCATTCTACAGTGTCCCTCTGGGTGTCCTGTGAGAGGTGGGAGTTTGGGGTGTCTGGCCCATTGCTACGGGCCATTTGATGCCTATACAGCCATTGCAAAATGTTGGTCTGCATAGCCGGCAATAAGTCGGACTCATTCCCAGTGGGTGATGGGCTCCACCAGGGTCCCCCCCCTTTGTCACAGATTCTGTTCATAATTTTTATAGACAGAATTTCTAGACGCAGCCAAGTGGCAGAAGGCTTTCACTTATGTGGTCTCAGAATCTCATCTCTGCTTTTCGTGGATGATGTGGATCCGTTGGCTTCATTGGGTGGTGGCCTCTAGCTCGTACTGGAACGGTTCACAGCCGAGTTTGTGTGTGTGTGTGTGTGTGTGTGTGTCATGTAATGCTTAGATGTAGCTGCTCGGTTATGGAAACCGATTCCATCAAACTCTCTGCCTAAGTGATTGATTTTATACATCGGTAGTCACAGAAGTAATTAGTATGCCTGAATTCAATCATATGAATGAGTGAGTGCAAATTTTTGTCAATATAGGGTATATCCTTTTATGTGTTAAACTGTTACATCCCCACGACGAAGGTCTAGGGGTGTGTGTGGGGACCGGTAACAAATGGGTCCTGAACAAAATGAACAGGAAATCAGACAGAGGTGTTCAGCATATAATATGGTTTTTATTGTGGATAATCTTAACATAAAGAGACGGCAATGCCGCTTTATCTCTTCTTTGGCTCTTGACGAGGCTTTCTCCCTCTCCCGTCCCTTATCTTTCCTGCTTGGCTTCCTGATGTCTCTGTCTAGTCTTGTCTACTTATCTCCCTTACCCTGGAAGAGTCTCACAGTCTGTTCTCATAACCCAAAAATCCTATAAGAGGAACTATGGATTTGATCAGCTGGTCCCTAAACCCAACTGACACCCTCTTCTCGATGAGAAGCCTGGGTTCGGGAGAGCCCGAATGTCCTGGCGAGACCACCTTGTGGCTTTCTCTGCCGCTTCGCTCACAGCCTGGATGGCCCTCTTCTTGGCTACCCCAACCACACCCAGCCAGCCCAGGACTTTGCAGAGTGATTGTCCTGCAAAGCCCTTACAACCCAGTTCTATGGGCTCATAGAAAGTCTTCCAGCCCCTTCCACTGAACTCCTGCACTAGTTCCTGGTACTTTGTGTGTTTCCTTTCGGTGGCTTCCTTGATCTGCTCTTCCCAGGGCACAGTGAGTTCCAGCATGATCAGATGTTTTGAGGCCTCAGAAATAATGATCATGTCTGGCCGGAGGGATGTTTTTACAATGTGCCATGGGAACTTAGGCTGAGGTTGTGTTGAGGAGGCTGGTTGTTAAATGTGGGCACACCGAGGGTTTCTCTCCAGCCTTAATGAAAGAGATTGTCTTCCTCAGAGCATGATGGTGCTTGCTGGTGCTCATCTTTTCAGCAACTACTCTGAGGACCTGGTTGTGTTGCCAGCGATACCGACCATCTGCTAGGGCCTTTGGACAGCTGCCTAGGAGGTGTTCTAGGGTCCCTCTTCCAGAGCACAGGGGACAGGCAGGTGTCTCGTTCTTCCCCCACAGATGTAGGATTGCTGGTGTGGGCAGGGTGTCATATACTGCCTGCACAAGGAATCGGATGTGGTGGAAGTCTGCCTGCATGATGTTTGCCCAGGTGACCTTACACTGCAAGGTACTCTCCCACCTTGTCCATGCTCTCTGCTGCTTAAGTTCTACAGCCCTGCTAACTCGCTCCCCCTCCGCTTGCTTGACCTCTTCCTGGAGTAGCTGGTGTCTCTCCTTTCCCTGAGCCCTGCTGACCTGGGCCTTTGGGAAGTACCCCAAGCCTGCTCCACCTGTTGCTAAGACCCCCATCAGTGTTTTCTGCCTTAGGCATGACTCTACCTCAACTGCCTTCTCGGCCTTCCACTTTCTTCCTGTCGTTACCTCGATGCCTGCTGCTGCCACCTTGAACTCTTCTGTGAGACCACTGAAGGATACCTGCAAGCTGTTGCTTAGCTTCAAAATGATCATCACTTGATATCTTACTGTTTGTGTCTGATGTTGTCCACTGTTTGAATGACAGCAGAGAGAGTGAATCATAACAGTACAAGGCAGCTAAAGGCTGAAACTTACCATAAAGCTATGACAAACTGAAAAGGGTCCTCCTCCACCAGGACAGAAATATCTATTTATGCAATAATTACCAAGAGGATAGAGATTAAACTTGGTGGAGAAGTTTTAACATTTTAAACGGAAGAACTCATTACACCTATTCGATTACTTTCCACATGTTTCAGAATAAGGGTCAACTTTCTTTCTTTCTGTTGGTTACTAAAAGTGACTCTTTTCAATTTGTTACATTGTTTTTTCAGCGGAAACGTTGATGTGGTGCACGTATAAAATTTAGTTTAAGCTCATTGACATCGCCAATACAGGAGAAATCTGCTCTCTCTTTCTAGTCCCTGTCAGTACTCTGGCTGCAGCATTTTGGATTAACTGAAGGCTTTTCAGGGAGTTTTTAGGACATGCTCATAATAATGAATGACAGTAGTCCAGCCTAGAAGTAATAAATCCATAGACTAGTTTTTCAGCGTCACTCTGAACAAGGATGTTTATAATTTTGAAAATATTAGGAAGATGGAGGAAAGCACTCTTACATATTGGTAGGCGTGTGAAATACAAAGAGAGTTTGCCAGATGCAGTGAGTGAGGCAGATGAGTAGGGATACGGTATGGTGTTATTTTAGTGCCGCTATTCTGAGCGCACATAAAAAACTGAATTTCAGCATTAGCGATTATCCATATACACACAATAACACTCAGTTGTTGAATTGTTCTTGCTCAGATCTCTTGATTGGAGACCGTTACAGCCAATCAAATTTTTTGCATCCAAGTCTGTGATTGGTTGGTTTTGTGGCACACTTGTAACGGTGCACAGAGTTGAGCGCGCATGAAACAGAGACGTTGCGAGCGCGAAACGCACACTGAGCGCAGGTCCGCAGATGTGTGTGAGCACACAGGGCAGAGATGTGAGCCGGAGGGGGCGTTATTGTGTGTGTACGTGGATAATCACAAACACTGAAATTGTTCGCTCAAAATAATTTTCTCCTCAACATGCAACATTTGCGCTTGCCATTTTTTTTTTTTTTTTACGTGCGGTCAGAATAGAGGCACTGAAATAACAACGCCATAATATGGAGGCTTTAGCGCACACGGGGACTGGACAGCAGCGATTTAGCTGACACATCCCAACCAAACCCGACCCAACACAACGCGTCTAGCCCTGGACACCAACACAGAGCTAAATGTACTATATTTGTATTAACGCTCCTCTGTGTGTGTGTGTGTGTGTTGGGCTTCACCCACCATTCACACACACAGCTCTCTGCATGATGCTATGATGACATCTGTTGCTCAGTAAGCTGCAGAATGTGACGGGTGGGATGCCAGCTTGTGCTCGAAGCGCAGAGTGAATGTAAACTGTTCAGCGCCATCATCATCTTACCTCGTCACCACCTTTCTGATCCGTTGGTAAAGGCTTGCGGTGCCCGTATCTCTGGGGACACCTTCTACTGTCGACACAAAAGAAATCATTCTTTTATCGAGCGTGCGGATGTCAGCGCATTGTGCTCGGAGGAGTACCGGAGGAGGAGGGGCGTCGGCAAAGAAGCTGCGGAGATTCTGTCTCCTTGGCGCAGGAAGCGCTGCACAGGTTGATGCGCTTCGCAAGTAATTCACAAGCAATGACGCTGTTGGTGTGACGCTGTATCTACTTTTGACTTTGAAAGTAGATAATTTGAGATCATTCAGGAGCTGACCTCTGATTCAATGACTTCTAACTGCAGAAAACCTTTTTAAGAGTTCAATGGTTTGCGGACTGATTTTCATAGAGCGCTTTTCTACTCAAAGCCTCATTCACACCCACTTATACAAGCACTACGAGACGCAAGTGCAAACCGACCACATTCACACGCATCGGAGAGCGACTTGGGGTTAGTATCTTGTCCAAGGATATTTGGCATGCAGACTGGGGAAGCCAAGAATCGAACCACCAACCTGAGCCACAGCCACCCGCGATATTGTCTGTGTGAAGAGGACTCTCCATTTACATGAACGAACTGGAGTCTATTAAATAATTCAAACAAGTGCAGTCCAGTACCTTTGAATGCCTACTGCATGCTCTAGTCACTGCAATAAATATGGTCCCAGAAGATCACTAATAGTAACTAATTATTATTATTTCCAACACTGATTATGAGTGAGGTTAAAATGTGTTCATTATGAATTTGTGAGTAAAATTATTGTGATGAGAAATAATGAAATAGCAGATGTCCAGATGGTCTATGAAGTAATCAGTGATGACCCGGTCCACGTGGCGCGACACCCCTCTACGACTCTTTGAAATGATCGGTCTGAAGGAAACTGTATTTTTGCATCACTCAGCTTCCTTTGAGCGGCCTGTTGGCAGCGACCACTGGACACCAGGCTTCAGCAGTAGACAGATGCCCTGAAGGGCCAGGTCCAGCTCCCAGGTCTCGGGTCACTTGCAGGATTTTTCTATTTGTTGAGGACATGGCAGTAATGGCCGTGAGATGACTGCTGTGACTTGGTGAAAAAGATTAATAAAAAGAAAACGCACAGAATGCCACGTTTTCAGTTAAAAGCTGTCAAAATGTCGTCTTTGGCATTTTTCATAGATTCAACTACAGAACAGGAAACCTCGTGTTTTGGCGTCGTGTCCAAGCACACAGCGAGTCGGGCTTAAATCGTACGAGGAAGAGTTTATTGTGTCATAAAAGAAGCTTTTTCAGGTCAATGTTAGGTTGATTTTTCTCTAAGAGTGTTAACAGACACACACACACTCAAATGCACACAGTGCATTTCTTTATTTCAGACCAAAGAGCGTTGCACGACCGTCTGTTTGTGCATGAAACAACACTACACATGAACATCACTGCAAGCTGGAGGCCACGGAGACAAACAGAGCTACAGGGATCTGTCGTATGTACACGTTAGCCACTCTGCTGTTCAGCTCCTGCGCTGCGTGCCCCAAACTGCTGCTGTCCTTCCTCGTGATGCAGCTTGCCCAAGGACACAAAGATTGGTTTCTTCTTCATAGTCTATGTGAAGGCAATTTTTTCCATCAGCAGTAAACGGCAGCCGGAGAATAAAGGAAACCAACAAGGTTGTTAGGACCACGAGTCTGTGCAGACAGTCTTACGTTAGCGCCATTTGTTCCTGCTTTGCTGAGCGTGTCCCATGAGTCCTGGAATGTGAGTTCATTATAAGACGAGCTGGTGGTGAAAGTCGGCTGGTTATCTTTCCTGCTTTCCATATATTTGAGTTGTCTTGTTGTATTGGAGGTCCAGCAGATGGGCATAGCTGAGCAGGCGAGTTATGAGGGGGGTAGTCATTACCTGTGCGGGATGTCCTGGTTATGTAAAGCCCACGCTGGCTTTTAACGACCTCGTGCTGCCTCACTGTCCGAGCCGCTGCTGACAGGCCCCGTACCGCTGCAGGGCACCCAGCAGCTCCTCGTACGACACATTCCTGTGGGACGGCAGGGAGCTGAGGGCACAGACGACGTTACACGTTGAACACCTCAAAGTGAATTCAATTAATGACATCACTTTCCAAATTCAAACAAACATTCATCATTTATCGTCAGGATTAAAAGCGGTCCATGTAAACATGCAAACTGTGAGATGTAGAGACGCCTACATGAACTCTGTGAGCCTGATGTGCCAGGGCAGGAAGCCCAGTGTGCTGTTTACGGGACCAAACTTCACCACCAACTCTGGGTCTGGAATATTTTTTGACTCTGAAACAAGCAGAAAGAAAGGGAACACGTTATGAAGACGACCTTTCCTTCTCCCATTCACTCACAGTCTGCGTGTGCTCCTGATCAGCTGTACTCGTGTAGAGGTCACCTGAGAGCCACGTGTAACAAACATCCACTCTTACTGCACAGGACATTTATGGCCATTGTTGGTGCCATAAATGCGTGCGATCCCTGGACTCGTAGAAGACTTGAGTCGTTAACTTGGTTAAATTATTTGTTTTTCTAGCAGTTGTTTGTTTTGCATTTATTTGTCTTCAACTAGCTCGACTCTGGCGTTGGATAGAGTCTATTTACATACAGAAGCCTAACGAGTGCACCGGGGTTCTACTGGGACGCTATGTTGTTTATTCTTCTGTTACAGGATTATTTACTTCTTTAAATCTCTTAATGGTTTTTGATATTATTTGAGTCAAATAACAAAGAGACATTTTGACTGGTACATCTGTGCTGCTTTGTTCTTTCAGCTGCTGATGGAATCCGTTCACATTTTATGCTGCATTCACTCATTCATGGACATATTCATACAACCCTTTTTTTTCATGGCCCTAAAGAGCTAAGGAGATGATAATAATTCTCTTTTACTATTTAACCCAAGCGGTTAAACAGTGGGGGAAAAGGCCCAGAAGAAACATTTACAGGTCTGTAAAAGTACAATGCCACATCTGTACAGTGATCAACACAGCCAGCTGTCCTGACCCTCTGGAGGTTACGCTCCCTCTTTAAGCTGTCCACTAATCGTTCAGTTCTATTCAGTTTTATTTATACAGACCCAAATCACAACAACAGTTGCCACAAGGCACTTTATATTTTAAGGTAGAGCCTACAATCAAACAAAGAAAACAGAAAATGCCAACAATCATGAGCAAGCACTTTGGCGACAGTGGGAAGGAAAAACCCATTTTTAACAGGAAGAAACCTCCAGCACAACCAGGCTCGGGGAGGGGCGGGGCCATCTGCCGTAACTGTTGGGAGTGAGTGGATGAAGACAGGACAAAATACTTGAAGGAATTAAGAAACATTTAGTAATTAAGACACGTCTGAATGACTTTTAAAACACGCACATGTATGTCTACACATGCACGCGGGCATGAGGTGCTACCTCTGAGCAGTAGGTCCAGCATGGAAACATTAATGTCTTTGAAGCTCCTTTCCTTGTTTTCCACAGAGCAGCAGAGCTGCTGTGCTACACGGACAATGCTCTGCTTCCCATCGTCAGGAGACAACACCCTCACTGTGGGCCTGCACGACACAACTGCAACAAAGAAATACACACAAAACACATTCAAGTCAATATGACCACAAATGGTATTCTTCTGCAAATACACAGCAAATTTTCAACTGAATTAAAAAGATTAGTTTACGATGTAATCTGCCTTAAAGCTAACACACAGCACATAGACTACTGAAGCACATTGGTGATGTGTGTATTCAGGGGTTTGGGGAATCCACCTGGGAGACCTTCACTGAAACAGGGAACGCTACCGAATTAATGAAAGTGACCCAAGACGGTGCTCGCTGCCTTCTGCCACAGCATCCCTATCACAGAAACTTTATCGCTGGTATAAAGAGCTGAGACCCAGAGCTGCTTCAGCTGCTGGGTCAGTGCAACGATGCTTCAGCTTCAGTCAGACACCAGCCGTAGTATTACTCTGTAATATGTACTACTGGTGAGCTGTGACGCTTCATTTAGTCACGTTATTTGTTTGTGTCACCATCTGTGTTAATTTCTTTGACTAATGATTTTTGTCAATGACCAATTTGCCCCTTTCCTGGCCCGGATCTATAGCAGATACCCTTAAAAATATTCTGCAGTAGATTAAAAACAAACCATTAGTCAACATATGAACATGACCTGATGCTGCTGAAGTGAAGCAGAGCAAAGTTACAGAGGTTTGATTAGAGACACAGAGAAGAGTTTTGTTCAGTCGCCTGCTGAACAACAGAAATGAGGCTTTCTTTTCAGAAGTAAGTAAAAGGGAAAAAACAGCATCCAACAGCGCCGTAAACAACGGTAGACTTGTGCGTAATAAGCAAACGAATAATGCAGAATACAGAGATTTAGATTGGAAACTGTTGTTGAGGCACACACAGACAGAGGGCGCTGTGCCTGAAGTGTGACTTTATCGTGGTGGAAGCGAAGCAGCAAAAGTCAGAGGGAACTCATGACGATGTTTATGTGAAGCGTAGGTTGGATCTGCTTTTGCTGCTGGTTCAGTCAGTATTGTTTGGAGAGAGATCAGACCTACAGCTTCAGAATCTAGCGCAAAAAGGACGTAAACACAAAGCGCCGACCCGCCGACGGATCAGAATCAGTGAGCTGTCGGCTCTCAGCCCCGACCGTGTCCGTGCCGTCGGGTGAGAAAGCCGATCTCCCTGATTCTGATCCGTGGGGTCGGCGCTTTGTGTTAACGTTGTTGTGCAGAATCCCTGTACCTGCTCTCATTTAGTGTTTTAGCTGTTTGGTGGTTGTTAACATTTTGTTATGTTTCACCTGAGATGCTGGCGTTTCAGGCAAAATACATTTATATTTAAAAATCGATTCAGGATTTTAGTGAATCGATATCACGTTTTCCAAGCTAGAATCGATTTGAATCGATCATCAAAACGCAGCCCTACATCGAATGAAGAACATTACAGATAATAAACATCAGGTTGTAAGCACTTCCAGCCTGTAAATACAGATATCTTGGAATGAAACTTCTTATGTAACAGAGCCAAGTAATTAAATGACGAGAAAAGCATTTATCTGGAATTTACTGAAAAAACCTACAACTGAAATACAGTTCCTAATCAAAGTGTTCGCGTTACATGTTTGGTAAAAAGCTTCCCAGTATGGAAGAGGCGGTGCCAGGGTCCTACCACTGTGCTGCTGCTGCTGGTCACTGCCGCTGCTCAGGAACTCCACACTGTGCACAGAGCCATCAACACCCAGCAGGTCCTGTTGCTGCCTTTTGATCTCCTCGAGTAGGCGGGAGTTGTTCTTCTGAAAAACTCCTGCGTTGAGGAAAAGTACACGAGTCGGTTCAGACTGACGAAAATCAGAGTTAATTCACTTCGCCAAGTAGACCTAAGACACAAACAGTGAGTGTGAAGAAACATGACGTTTGGCTTGGTTGAATCTTTTTTCTTTAACAAAATAAAGAAATCCACAGTTAGGGCCCACTGTGGCTCAGTCAGCAGTGGGTTGTCCACCAGTTGGAAGGTCAATAGATTGATGCCTGCTCTACATGCTGAAGTCTCCTTGGCAAACTGAACCCTGAGATCTCCCTGATGCACAGGTCTGACCTCCGGTCCTCGAGGGCTGGTGTCCTGCCGCAACACACCTGAGTTAAATTAGAAGCCCGCTACACCCGCCTGCATGCTGAGGTGGTGATCCAGCCATCTGATTCATGTTACAGCAGCTCGTGAGTGAACAAACGGGGTGCAGTAAGAGTACTTTTACAAGTACATTTTTCCCAAACACCTACATTTACTTGAGTTTGCCAGCCCAGCATGCAGTGCAGAGCCCTGCTCCTTCAGCCAGGACAGATGTGATGGGACCTGCTGCAGCGTCATCATCACTCAAAGTGACTGTGTGGAGGTCCCCAAGAACTGCCGGCCAACGTCCTGCTAATGTTTGGTGTGACCTACGCACTACATCAACTACTACAGTTATACCAAAGACTGAACAGCACTTCATTCAGAGTACAGGAAGCTGACTCAGGACTCGCAATCACTGGATCACGTTTCATTTTATCTTCTGCTGCGATCACTGGATTCAAAGAAATGTATGATGGATGTTGTTCTGAATAAACATTTAAGCAAATATTGAAAAAATAACAGAACCAGAGCAACGGTAGGGTTTTAGCAGTTTATAGTGTAATTAGTCCAGTTTTTATATTTGTAGTTTTGTGTGACGTGTTGAGTTTTCAAAGTTTCAAAATGATGTTTGACTATCGTTTAATTAAAAAGGATTAAAAGTGAATAATGATCAGAGTGATGTCACACTGAAGACGGGACTGTCGGACTCATTCCATTTAGGTTTTGTTCACGTATTCAAACAGGATGACATGAAAAAACTTTAGGTACCACTAAGTGAACATTTCTGGGTTTTAGTTTTATTTGAGTTAAAAGGTAAATGCGAGATGTAACGAGGGGCGGTCTACTCAGTGTGCCAATAAGACATGTAAAAATCCAAACAAACAGAATTGAACCACGTTAGTTTGTATCCAGCGTATGTTTGCAGGAGGTTTGTCGTTAGGAAAGCAGCGCTCACATGGACTGACACATTTGTTCAGGACTAAAGTGAATATTGGTCTCATCATCTGTAAACTTTACAAACACACATCTAAACATTTGAAGGTCAAACTACTGTTTTATGGTTTTTGGATCAAGAATTTCTTTGTTTAAACTGTGAAGCTCATGAAAACCAAAAACGCAGTAAAACTGTGAGAATATAAAAGACCAGCTTTAACCTGTCACTGGTTTTTCGTGGGGAATATGTATTTTTTGAAGGCCCTGTTCTTACTGATTATCGTTGCCATAATGTTTGTTTGTTAATTCTTGTTTGTATAAAATAAGTGTTTTTTTCTCTCACGTTGGTGTATATGGTATATATAATAGTAGATATATTCAGTTTAAATATTTCATGTTTGTGAATGGGCTCCGTGACAAATCACGGTTGTCACAGATCGCATGAACTACATGAAACCACGTGTATAGTTTTTAATGCACATTTAAAGAGTATTTGTGATCAAAACTGTGCTTTAACTTCACCGTGTAAACGTACAAGCAGCACTCAGCTGATGGGCGTAGCCTGCTTACCGTGATTATCATAGACGCTAACATAGGATATGCCGACGGCCATACACCACACCACCACGTTGGCTATGTCCGGATAACTGGGCTCTTCTTCCGCAACCAACAGGCCGATGTGGACCGGCATCTTCTTCAGGGACTTTCCGTCAGACAGACACCGGGACCGGCAACCGCCAGTGCGCTTTTCAGTTACGGGTTTAGCATTAGCATCTGGGCCATGATTCAGATTCTTCTGAAAGTCTGGAAACCCAGCTAGAGATATCGGCAGCAGCAGGACGCTCGCTGCTCGCTCCCACAGCCGGCCCTTCCAGCTCTGGACGCGGACATGGAGCCAAGAGAAGAGCGCTCTGTTGATGTGAACAAGAATCAGTAAGAGCCGCCATAACAAGCTGTACATTAGCGCCATTCGTGTCCGCATTTCGTGTAGCACGAAACACGACCACTGTATCCTGATATATTATCCGCCTAAATGAGCTCAGCAGTGCTTACGACTCATCATGACTGCAGCCATCTTGTCTTCTGGTTGGCAACCTCTGAACTCCGAACCCCGCGTGGGATACACGGAGCCCACGGATTGGACAACGTGACCGAGGCGCTGCTGCGTCTGCGTTTGGCTACGCAGATTTTTTTTTTATACATTTTTCCCTCAAACCTTTATTTAAAGATCCGTACAATACAAACAGAACAGGGTGTTGTACTTACAGAAATTGTAAAGCATAAACAAACGTAAACCAATGCTAGGGACAGAAGTTTAACCGATTAAGCCACAGAGGACAACGACCAACGACCATATTGCAAAAACACAGAGTATACATAAAAGGAGGGATGTCTTCCTAAACATTTGGATTTGTATGAAATTTAGCCTTTAAGATTAAGATAAGATAAGAAGAACTTTATCCCGAGGGAAATTCTTTTGTCATACACATGCTCAGTGCAGTAAGAGAGACAGAGGAACAGAGGAATAAGATATACACACGATATAAGAAATAAGAAATACATTATATACAATAAGAATGCTAGTGTACAATAATATGCAATAGGATAGTTAACAAGTTAATTATCTGTTATCATTGTTTTAATGTTTAATGTTATCAGTGTTGTAATTAAAAACTGATTAGGTCGTCTCCAAACTTTGTTCCACATAATATCATCAGACAACCGCTTCCAGAAAAAAATGAGATATGTTATGCTATTCTGAAATAAAGATCTGATAGATTTTATTGTTGTTCTCAGAATGCTTAGAGCATACCATGTAAATCTAATACTTGGTTGACTAAAATAATGTTATTTCTAAAGCAACTATGTAAGAAGAGAGATCTTTTTATTGCAGATCTCATCTGGGTCAACACACCTGAATCAAATGATTAGTTCATTACCAGGCCTCTGGAGACCTTCAAGACATGTTGAGGAAGTAATTTAGCCATTAAATCAGCTGTGTTGGACAAAGGACACATCTAAAACCTGCAGGACACCGGCTCTCGAGGCCTGGAGTTGGCCACCTAGGGGTATTGTCTTTGAGATTTCTGTAGCAATATTGAGTGTACACAAACAAGCTAAAAAAGTGCCTTCTGCTGGTATGAGGGGCTATAACCCACGCCGGCCCCCAGGGAATAGACCCTATTCCCTAATGTCAGCTGCCCTTTCGCAGCAGTCACTGGTTCACTCCAGAGTTCTGATTCAGTAAAAGGACTAGATGTTACTATCCCTGATAATGCATTGCTTTAAATGGAGAAAATCTTGAGGGATGGCTGCAGGATGTTTTCCTGGAGCTTCTCTATCGCCTATTAAGTAGAATTATACTTTCACTACATCGCTGATTAGGGATAAAGATGATTTATTGTTAACAAAAGCATCTATTCTGTTTTAGCACGACAGAGAATCCCAACAAAAAGGAAAGGCTGGATGTCCAGTTATTTTACCCTCTCTCAGATATTATGATGGGTAATCCAGGGGGATTTATTTCAAGATGAGCTTTTATCTTTTATTCATTCATTTTTATTATTGTTCACAGTACGTAAATACATTTGTAATATTACAATACCAGAGCTAACAGGCAGGAGAAAAAAGAAAAAGGAAAGGGGGGTGTATATGAGAGGACAGGGCACCAGGTGCTGCATGTAAAACACAAAAAATACTGAAAAACACAAACTAACAATCTTTGTGTGTGTGTGTGTGTGTGTGAATATCAATCCCAGCAAACAACAGCATCACGGACCGCTTAATTGCGGCATCCGACCGAGGTAAGTGAACGCACCAGTGAAGTGACACTGCATTTTCCCATCATTCAGCGGGGCGTCATGGCGGACACTAGAGAAAAAGCGCTGCAGGACTACAGGAAGAAATTGTTGGAACACAAAGAGGTTGATGGGCGACTAAAAGAATGTAAAGGAACATTTAACACTGATATTTGCGGCGTGCTAGAAATTTGTGTTGTTTACTTGACTGGTTATTTGTAGACGGACAGCCAGCATTGACTAGCCTACCAGCTAGCTAGTGCTTTGTCATGCAGTTAGCTTCTTGGTGGAAATGTATGGAGGCTACCGGCTGACGCTACTAGCTTAGGAGCATAAACACGACAGTGATACAACTCGGACTTGGATATTTCACATTTTAATGCCAGTTAATCTAAGAATGTGAGGTCAGTAGATTATTTATTAACGTTATCAAGAGCTATAAGGAAAGCTAACTTCTGACTGCTCACGTTGATGCGAGCATTAGCTATAACAAACTGTTCCACTTAGCTCCTAGTGTGTATATTAAACGTGTTGGCTGTCCGTTGTTTTCCAGTGAGAGAGCAGCTGCGAGAACAGACCAAACAGTATGAGAAATCAGAGAACGATCTGAAGGCTCTCCAAAGCGTCGGTCAGGTAACTACACCCTGGGGAAATAATCATTTGGCTTTAACTAAAGACTACGTTAACGTTGTACATAGTGCATTCACACTCAATCAGTGCAAAGAGAATGTTCACTTGTTATCTGATGACAGAAATGTGAAACCATTGACAGTAAATAAATGTGCAACATTTCTGGCTATTGTAAGGGAGAAACAAGCAGTTTCCAACAGAGTACTGAACATTTTCAGCTGAGTAAGCTGTTGTGTGCTGCAGCAGAAAATGTCAAAGTGATTTTTCTTTTCTCTTTTTTCCCCTTTGTGTCCAAGTTAAAGAACTATAGTGAGGCTGTAGTACACAAAGCTAATGTCAACACAAACAGAAGGGACTTGATGTATTTTTTTTATTAACTATCTGTGTGTCTTCCCTGCAGATTGTTGGAGAAGTGCTAAAACAGCTGACTGAGGAGAAATGTAAGTCATACTTTCCCATGTAGTACAGCAGAGGTGGAAAAGGCTGAATGATTTTATTTGGACTCATTCACTTGTTTCTAACACAACATCAATGCCTCGTCTTTACAACCAGCATCAAGTAGAAGTAGTCAGTAGTGGTCTCATCCTGTTCTGGGCCTCCTCTTCTTATTGGGTGACCATGGCTTGACTGAGCCTGATTGGATTCATTTCATTCAGATTAACAGACAGAAGCAGACACAGACTAAAGCAGCAGTGAATGAATAAAACTGCATTCATGTAGACCATACTAGTCTTTAATCTTCTACTGTCAGGCTCATTATATATGCTGAAGCCTGGTAATCAATGGAAAAACCTGTGACATGTGATACAGTGTGGAACTCAGGTGTGTGGTTTGCTTGTTGAATGAAGTCATCTGTTTTTGCTTCTTAATTGCAGTCATTGTGAAAGCTACCAACGGCCCCCGATATGTGGTTGGATGTCGCAGGCAGGTAAGGGCTGATCACATGCTCGGGTTTGGAAGCCCTCTGTAATCACATCTGACAGCTTTGAGTGCTAAATAAATAAATCATTTGATTTTCATCATGTGACTACGATGAGGAAATAAAAATGATTTAGGAAAGGCTCTGTACCAGCGTGTGTCTGTCTGTGCACACTGTTGTAAATATTCAGCACTTGTGTCATTTTTAGAAGTCTAACTTCATTCCAGCTTTTTTGTCGGTACATCTAAAGTAGCAGCACACTTCACAATGTTTACTTAACGTATTAGAAATAATCTGTTTAATTTTTCACAAATCAAACTTTCTCAATAAATGCTGACTTGATGTATAAAATGTAAACTCTAATCTTTTTCATTCCAGTTGGACAAATCCCAGCTGAAGCCGGGGACCAGAGTGGCTCTGGACATGACCACACTTACTATCATGAGGTAAAGATGATATGATTACTACCTTTTTCAGCCACCTGTAGGGCTTTCCTGGACTGAGCAAATGATGAGCTGGGTGGGAGGAGTCTTTCAGGATGTTTTGGGCTCTTGTGAATCTGCTACAAGAAGGGCAGAGAGCATCTGAAGCTCCTCTGTGCTGTGTTTATGATGCTCTGCAGCTTCCACTGTACCACACCAAGATGCAGTAATAAGTAAGAAGAAAAGCAGCTTCTGGTTGGGTCTGTTTTTACTGAGGATTCACACAAAGTGCAGACGCTGCATCGTCTTCACTGCCGTAATTTATGACCATAACTCCCAGAAATCTAAGGAGCCCAGGGTCTCCACCCAGCCTCATGTATGTAGAGATATAATCCCTTGGAGACTGGAAGTCGATGAGGACCTGCTTGGTTTTTGAGGTGTTTAGAAGCAGGTTGTTGGCTTCACACCACTCTGTCAGCAGCCTCACCCCCCTTTGTGATGAAGCCCACTCTGCGGTGGTGTCGTCTGCAAATGTAATAAAAAGGAAGCTTCCTGAACTCTGCTTATGTGATGATGCTGATGATGTACGTGTGGCCTGTTTCTTCTCAGGTACCTGCCCAGGGAGGTGGACCCCCTGGTGTACAACATGTCCCACGAGGACCCTGGCAGCGTCTCCTATTCTGAGATCGGAGGCTTGTCTGAACAGATCCGTGAGCTCAGAGAGGTAAAACAATTCAATTCAGTTTTATTTATATAGCGCCAGATCACAACAACAGTCACCTCCAGGTGCTTTATATTGTACAATAATACATACAGAGAAAACCCAACAATCACATGAGCAAGCACTTTGGCGACAGTGGGAAGGAAAAACTCCCTTTTAACAGAAATGAAGTCCTCCTCAGATCTTGATTGCTTTGCATTATTTATCCCAGTGTGACTGGCTCCAGTGTTTTACAACACTGTGTTTGGATGATTTACAGTGTATACTTAGATGAGTCCACAATAATGGTGCTGCTGCTGTGTTCCTGCAGGTGATTGAGCTCCCTTTGACCAACCCTGAGCTTTTTCAGAGAGTTGGCATCATTCCCCCTAAAGGCTGTCTGCTGTATGGGCCTCCAGGTAACTAGCTGCCATTTTCTGCTGTTTTACACTAAAGCCCCAAATCACAACAACAGGCCCTTCATGTTGACCCTCCAGTACAAACTTTATTTTCTTGAAAACAATCATAAACCTATGAATATTAATTTTTTGGCCAATGAGTCCATCAACAGCTGCGATCAAGTTAGAGCACAAAGTTTTCACAACTTACCCAGAAATCGTATGATTCCACTCACATTTGTCCAAAGAATTGTCTGTTTCATTGTTTGGTCTTTCTTGTCTTTGTGTTAAAGTGAAACTGAATAAGAGCAAACAAACCCACTCAGATCCACAGTAACAGTGGGCAGGTGCTGAGTTAGTGCCTGAGGAAATATCACCAGCTCACACACTGAAGAACCCCAGTGTTACCCATTTATCACTCGACTGTTTCACCTGCGTTTAATCACAGTTACAGTTCTTCATTGTTCTTTATGCACAAAGAATTTGAAGAGCTGCAGCTCGCCGTCGTGGGTTACACGTTAGAGGCTCCACGCTCTCATCACGCCTCGATGCACTGTGGAGAAAATTGTTGCTTAAGCAGTCAGCCTTGTCTTAGTTTAAACCTTCTTTAACTGATGTAATCACACCAATTTTCACATAATGTGTGGTGTTCATACACCAGTAGACTTCATCATACACCCATGGTGTGTGCAACAATGGTTCCACTGATCCTGTGTTGTATGATGTAGTGGGCTGTTAAAGCCTGCGTTGTGTATTGTTGGCACCCTGTCAGGAAGGCAGGCGTGTGGCTTAAACAGCCAAGTGTGTGACTGATAGATTATGATGATGATGGTGATGTAGTATTTTGAAGTTCATGCCGTTGATGCAGCCGTCCGGAGGCTGAGGGTAGCATTGACGGCCACCAGTACTTTCAATGATCGGTGATGATTTATTGTGAAACAGGTACGGGGAAAACTCTTCTTGCTAGAGCAGTGGCTAGTCAACTGGACTGCAACTTCCTGAAGGTGAGTGTCAGCGGCTCCATCAGAGCATAATGCCACACTCGCACAGTCACTCAGCTTATTGTGTGTCCGTGTGGCTGCTGCAGGTGGTGTCCAGCTCCATCGTGGACAAGTACATTGGTGAGAGTGCCAGGCTGATCAGAGAAATGTTCAACTATGCCAGGGACCACCAGCCATGCATCATCTTCATGGACGAGATCGATGCCATTGGTAAGTGAGCGCCACCTCTTGGGCTACGTTCACACTGCAGCTCTTAATGCTAAATTCAGATTTTTTTGATCAAATCCATTTTTTCTGTCTGGTTGTTCACACTACAAATAAAAAGTGACAGCAAACGCTCTAGTGTGAACGTTCACGGCTCTCAAAGCGACCTGCACAGTGCACACAACGTGCTCTGTTTACGGGAGTAAAAAATGGCGGCTACAGAGCTGGTAGGTGTTGTTGCAGCAGTCGATCAATTTCTGCACAGTTGAAACGACAGAATTTTGACAAATGAATTAGAGAAAGAAGCGCACGGAGAAAAAGAGAGCCGTGCTTTAACAATGTCCAGTTTCCGCCGCCATGCTTTCCCGTTAATCTGCTCCGGTGCTGATAATTGTTCACACTGTCACACCAGGATCGGATATGGGTCACATAGGGGTCGCCTGCAGTGTGAACGTAGCCTAAAGAGAAGGATAAGGAAGGCTCTATCCCATATTTGGGAAGTTCTTTTGTTTACGTTGTAGATTAGCTACATTTCCAATATTCCTATCATACTTGAAGTTCTGGCACAGTAAGAACAGGAGCTGTTTCTGACACGAGGAGACTTTGGTAAACGGACCAAACTATAACTAATAAAGCCGTGTCACAGGTGTGAGCTTCAATACTGGTTCAACAAATATGCTTTGCATCAGAATACTGTGTAGCGTCCTGAGTATTTATTTACAGTCTCCCTTCCTTAGGTGGTCGACGTTTCTCAGAGGGAACCTCGGCTGACAGAGAGATTCAGAGGACTTTGATGGAGGTAACAGAAGCACACAAACTCCACTCACAGATATGGAACCATGTGATCTCCTGTCTTGCGTTATACTTTGTTTTATCCTGCACAAGAAATAAGTTGAAACACAAAATCCCCATCATACTGAGGAAAAGCTTAACTTTGTAAATGGACTGGTTCTCACACAGCATGCCGTATTCGCCCGTCCATACGGTGCTTTCTGTGACCCGCTCTGCCTCCTGAGCTGCAGCCTCTCCACTTTTGTTCTGCCGTGTGTTACATGAATCAGAAATCCTCCACATTTCCAGGCTGGTACTCATTACACTATCCACATGCCACACAACCCATTTTTCTAAATGGAGGCAGGCTTAGCTCAAGGTGAGACTGTGTGGTTACAATGTGACCCTAACATGGGCGATAAGAGCATCCTATGTCCTCTCTGTGTGTGAGATGAGCACTGCGTTTGGCTGCTCACAGCGCGGCTCTGTGTATTTGAGCCGGCACACACTGGACGCCCATCCTGACACAGCCCCAAACATTCGTCTCCTTCCACTGATTGTGTGAACTACTGCGCCTTTACATTTAATGTATAATCACCCGTCAAACAGTTGCTGTTGCAGTGGACAGACGCTTAGTGCCACAGAATACATGACATGTTGGTGTGTTGTCAGCTGTTGAATCAGATGGACGGCTTCGACACGCTGCACAGAGTCAAGATGATCATGGCCACCAACAGACCTGACACTCTCGACCCCGCCCTGCTGCGACCCGGCAGACTGGACCGCAAAATTCGTAAGAACTCCTCCCGTTCAGCTTGTCTGTCAGCTCTATGTGCGCCCACGCAACAAAAGCACTGTCCTTCGTCTCCTCCTCAGACATCGAACTGCCCAATGAGCAGGCTCGTCTCGACATCCTGAAGATTCACTCCAGTCCCATCACCAAGCACGGAGAAATCGGTGAGTAGACCTTCACTTCTGCTGCACTTTATTTACCTGCATTCAGAAAGCCCTCCGATGAGTCACACGCTGCTTTCCTCTGTGCTGCCTACTCGTGACTTGTTCATGTCTCTGTTCTCTGAAGGCTTTTGTTGGTAAAGAGAAAACTGTTGCAGAAACATCGACACGTCACATCTCCGTGTTCACATTTGTGGATGTAACTTGTCTAATTGCTTTCAGATTTTGAGGCCATTGTGAAGCTGTCAGATGGTTTCAACGGAGCTGACCTGAGAAACGTGTGCACAGAAGCAGGTCAGATGATCGTCTCTTATCACATCTATGATGAGCTGTGAGAAGCTCTTCTCACGTGGCCGTGTGTATGTTTGCAGGGTTATTTGCCATCCGCTCAGACCGGGAGTACGTCACTCAGGAGGACTTTATGAAGGCCGTGAGGAAGGTGGCCGACTCAAAGAAACTGGAGTCTAAGCTGGACTACAAACCTGTGTAACTTGTCTGTCACAGTCCTTTTCTTTATTTTTTATTCCCCCGTCGAGGTTTTGCTGTGTTAAAGTTTGTTTGTGGGAAGCGGTATTAACAGAAAAAGTCCCTCCACCTTCCAGATGCCAACAGTGACTTTCACAGTGACGCTACCTGCTGTTTCCACTTATTAGTCGAACCCACCTCATTGTTTCCACCACATGAACGAGGCTCTTTCTTATAATCACACAACACTTGTATAAAACGGCTCTCTGTCTACAAATACAACTGTTACTGAAGCTGTGTGTTTTATTCCCATCGTTCAGTTTTCTTCATTGTCCACAACTGAAATAGAAATTTGACCAAAACGTGCTCATGTTAACTAATCACATCAACATGTGACCACAGATGTCCACTCTATGCTCTAGTTTGCTTTTCCAACAGTCCTGATTTTTTAATCTAGAAGTGTGATATTCACCTTTGCATATTTCAGGACGGCAGTAACTGGGACTAGTAGATCCATGGGGTACAGGTCTAGCATCTGAGTCAAGTTACTACTTGATTTCATTCATTGATGTAGCGCCAAATCACAACACCAGTTGGCTCTTTATATTTATTTTAAAGACCCCAGAATAATACAAAAAAATCCAACAATCACATGATCCCCTATGAGCAAGGATGTGGTGACAGTGGGAAGGAAAAACTCCCTTTTAACAGGAAGAAACCTTCAGCAGACCATCTGCTGCCACCAGTGGGGTGTGGAGGGAAAGGAAGAGACCCAGAGAGTAGTGAGTAACTAATGCAGTGTTGTATAAACACAGGAATTAAAGAGGAAACACTCGGTGCATCATGGGAAGATACAGTAACCTAGACCCATTGGAGTGTAGCCTGATTAAAAGTACAGAGGGTGTCTATGGATGGCCAGGAGGGACAATTCATTAATTAATTTTATCTGTCAGCCTCACCAATCACATTCAGGGGGCGGGGTTAACACTGATCGAGTCCGCAGCGTTCCTCAGTGCCAACAACAGTATATATAGAAACTAATTAGACCAGCGGTCCCGACCCCCGGGCCACAGACCGGTATCGGTCCGTGAGAGTTGATGCTCGGGTGTGAAGTTGATGGTTTTCAGGGTTTTTAATTGTTAACCCGGTTCCCCCCGTGTATTATTTTAAGTGTATATATATATATACACATATACACACACACACACACACACGTTGCCAGAGAGACACAGGATGTTACTCTCGTTGTTGTTGGTGCATTTCATCAGGACGCTGCTAATAAAGTTACACAAGTACACAGTGAATTTACATTTATTATTATATTTAGTAAATACCAGTTTTTGTCTCGGTCGTATCATTTATTGTGTTGTATTTATCCGACACCTTAAAGGCCAGTTCATGAAAATATTGTCTGACATTAAACCGGTCCGTGGGCAAAAACAGGCTGGAGCGCGCTGAACTCAACTGTGTCATACGTGTTTTAGTCTCGAACTCAGAATTAAAAATAACATTAAAAACATGTTTAAGGAGGAGAGAGCAAATAAATCTGATGAACATCTGATCTTTGTGTTCTTGTCCAATAACCAGGGTGACCTGTGTTCACCCATAAACTTCATTTAAAGGGATAACGTTGGTGTTTGTGTCATGTAGGTTTAACTGAACCAGGCTCTTTAGTGAAGCACACACTGATAATTTCATTGTTTTATATTGATCATGAGGAGAAACCGGCAGTCCAGCCGCTGTCTCAGAGACCTGCGTACCACGCAGTGATTTCAGCATATCAAGGATGTTTGTGTTACCTGGACTCATGACTCCAACGCTGGCACCACCATAAATGAACTCTCTAAGTTGACCCCAGTTAACCCCCAGCTTGGTCACATGAAAGCGTGGGCAGCATCAAACTAATCTCGCGGTCATATCTGTGTTCTTCAACAGACATGATCCTTATTACTGCCAAATATTCCAGAGACATGAAATCTACAGTATAAAGAACACAAAATAGCAACACAGTTGTGAAAGAGACCAACGCTTCAGTTTACGGCAGATCAAAGTGGATGTCAGCTCATCTGCAGGTGGAGGATGAAGACATGCTTCAGACGGGTGGAGGTCTGGACGATCGTTTCATCGAATGAAAGGACAAAAGGTCAAAGGCAACAGTAACCTTGTAGCCTCCACCTGCTTCTACTGCAGAACCACTCTGGGCTGGTTCTGAGCTTTGCTTGTGTTGTTGGTTTTGTGTTCATGTGTGTGTGTTGTGCAGAATTGTAGCCTGTATGTTTAAATTGTTAACTGGTAAATATCAGACAGTTTATGGAGTAATGGTGACCATAAGTAATATAGTTTATTACTTTTAAGAAGACTATTGAATAATATCTAATCCATTACCTTTGTGAGTAACAACCACAACATAAGTGGCCACAGTGATGCCACTTTCAGCGAGGGCAGCCAGAAAACATCACAGCAGTACTGTGAACAGAAGGAAGGTGTAGCAAAAGTATCACAGGACAACCCAGGAACGACCTTCCACCTATGGAAACAGCTCATGCACAGCACCAGCAGCCAAAGACATGGCACTGATAACACAGTCCTTGGAGTAGAGCAGTTTGAATGGACTGTCCTGTGTTGACCCATTCAAGCTAAAGGGTCTCTACACTGTAGAGACTCTTTAGCTTGAATAGCTCACCTGACTGTAGAGTCTACAGTCAGGTGAGCACTTATTTCCACACAATGTTGACACTACTGTTATTGCATATTCAACATGTGGAGTGACGTGAGCCAGTTTGACCAGCTGCACATCATCTCCTCCGTCACGTTCACCAGTCAGTCAGCGCTCCGTGTCAGTGCAAACGACTCCTGAACAAAGGCTCTGCAAATGGGGCAGTGCTGGAAGAAGGACACGCAGCTGTCACACATGCAGGCGTGTCTGCAGGGCAACAGCACCCTGTTCACTGCCGCATTCTGACACACCACACAGTCTCTGCCCTGCGTCCCCTCTGACCAGCCGTCCTCCTCCTCCTCCATCGCTGGAATCGCATCCTTAGTGCTGGCCTTGCTCCGAGTGTCGCTGGGTGTGGAAGCGTGCCCCGAATCAGCAGAGGCAGACATCCCCTCGCTGTCAGCAGACATGAAAAGAGGCTGCAGGAGACAAGAGAGAGCGCCTTGTTACAGCAGTTTAAGAATGAGTATCGACACCATCTGACAGAGACGACACAAAATATGTAACATAGTCCAGTTGACTATGTTACATAGTCGGGTTTGAGGGCTTTGCTGTTATGGCTTCGTTGCCGCTGAAGCATACATCCCTGTAACTCCCGTGTCAGTGCAGCCAGCAATCGGGAAGCACTTATGCTTCGGAGGCCAAGGGGGAAGCAGACAGTCTCTCCTTGGTTTTCAACGCTGGAGTCGTTGGAGAAACTAAGAGAACTCCTTCAGTGACAGACTGCTGCATCCTCGATGCATGAAGGAGCGTTTCCGCAGATCCTTCCTCCCTGCAGCTGTACGACTGTACAATCAGAACTGCTCCCAACAGTCATAGATGTTTACATCAGCGCTGTGACTTGCACTATTTTATCAACCGTCCCACGAAGCCATAACAGCAAAGCCCTCAAACCCGACGCTGAAGTAGAACCGAAGGCTTTGAAAACTAATTCGACAACTAATCCGTTTTGTTCTTCACGAGCATATCTGGTCACTTTTTTTTAGCATCAACGTAGAAATGAAAGTCCTGACAGACAAGTGGACCTTTTAACGTATTTATGCGATTGTAATATTTAATGCTGTCCCTGAAATCAAATTTATTATTATTAATATTATTATTATTATTATTATTGAGCAGCAATGCACGCAGTAAAGATGTGACCAACCTTTAACTCGAACATGCTCCCCTGTGAGGTGAGCAGGTACTGGAAGAGGATCCGTGCAGAAAGCTTGTATTTGTCATCAGGAACATGAACAACTATCACGCTAGCCACCTGAAAGACACAACATGTACAGTCACTCGTAGCAGGTCGTTAGCGTTGGACCAGACCGCCCTGCCTGCTTTCTCTCCCCTCTTCATTTGGACCACACGGTCACTCAGAGGGGTCTAATGTTGCTACACAGCAGGAAGCAGCAGAGGCAGACATCCCCTCGCTGGAAGGAAGGAAGCAGCCAGTTGGGCCTTCCTGTGTGGGTTTCCTCTTCACAGTATAAAGAGCTTTAGACAAACTGGACATATGTATAAAATAAATTAAACTCACAATGTCATTGGAGTGTCTGGCTTGGGCCTCGTCCACGGTCAGCACAGCCACCAGAGGGTAGCGTTGTCTAGGCAGTGGTCCAAAGTGGGTGATGCCCCGATCGGTGGGGATCTGTGTGTGCCGCTCCTCTCCATCGTCACTGCTGATACTGACAGAAGGTCAAAGACACTAACGCAGGAGTGGCTTTATAAGGCAAACATAAAGCACCAAGCTCAATGAGTCACTGAGTGACAATGTTAGAAATGATGGCTTTGACTGATGACTAATAACACAATCTTTGCTGCCGATGGCACAACCACATGACCAAACACACATGTAACAATTAGTCAGTGGTAATCAGCTGGATCAAAGGTTCCCACAAGCAGGAACAAGCCACATTCCCACTGTGTACATACGTGTCAGGAGATGGAGAAGGTTTACAAAGGCTGGAGAAAAGTTAGCCAATGAGCCAAGTTAGCTAATGTCGAGGTCTGGGGGAGTGCCACAGTCCACTGGGGCGGTGACTCCCATCTTTAAGAAGAGGCCCCCACCAGAGGGAGTGCTCCACCTACAGAGGATCACACTCCTTAGTTTGGGATAGAGGAGGAACAGTGTGGTGTTCGTCCTGGCCGTGGAACATCAGACCAGCTCCTCATCCTCTCAAAGATACTTCAGGGTGTGATTTGTGGACTTGGAGATACATTTGACCGTGTCCTTCAGAGTGTCCTGTTATAATTAGAATAATAAAAATGTGGAGAGACAGACTGACAGACGGTGTGAAGAAAGAAAGAAGACATTTCTCCAAATATGGAACACACTCCAGCTGGACTGAACAATACAATTTTAGATCTCACAGGTCAAAGTTCAAATCTAATCTGTTTAGCAGAGGCACTGACAGGCTTGGTTAGCAATATACAGGATACTGGAATTTCTGGCAGTAGTAGTAGTGATGGTTCAGGGCTTCCTGGAAATGCTGGTGGGTGCTGAGCACCATGCCGTGCTGGTGGGCATGCAGCACTCGTTGTAGGGTAGTGACCTCACAGCCCCAGAAACAGCTCAGGACGCAGGACTCCAGACAACAAGGTCTCACCAGCACACCATCTGGACACAGCGAAGACAGAAAAAGCTACTTGCAGAGGTTCAGTGTTCAACAGCATCAACATTTAGAGTTCTTCAACCACAGATCAAAAGGATTGTTATACAGACTACCCACATACACGCTCTCTGCAGTAAATAGATTTACAGTTTTTTCTATTTAGTACATCCAGCTGGATCCCATCCTCTGGAGACACACTAGAAAAGATGTTTAACATCCACTCATACTTTTGGGCCAAAAAACACCTTTTCCCAGTAACAGCGTTACTGTTCTCACCAGTAACACTTGCTGGTCCAGAACCCAACTCCAGGGCGAAGGGATTGGTCACCTGAACCATTTGTTTCTCAGTGGTTGCTAAGCTGGGCTCTGGCTCATCATAGCTGCGAAGTATAACTGGAACGTCAAAGCCAAACCTACAGAGAAGAGGCGAGAGTAAGCAGAGTCTTCGATTAAACGTGGACGCATGCTCCTCAGGGCTGCTGCTGCTCTGCTCCAGAACAGGAACAGTTATGCCTGGAAATGTTTGTACAACCAATTATCAGCATTCAAAAATCAAACTGAAGCGGAGATTCTGAAGTTTATTGTAAAAGGACTGAACAAAAATAATTCATAGAGGAATTACAGTCTCTTTATACACAGACCCACATTTAAGAGCTTTAGAAGCAAGTCGTATGAGCGACTGCTTATGTCCTCATCAGCTAACCAGATACAAGCTCTCAATGGTTTCTCAGTGTGACATTTGCATTTCAAAGAATTACATATTCAGAGCAATCATTGGGTTGGAAGATGAGTCCCATTCAGATAAAGAGCAAAAACTTTGGAGCAGACAAACCAATTGTTAAGTAGATGACGGACGGTGCAGCTCCTCAGTGTGAAATGCCAGCCACTTAATCTGCTAAGAGAATTCACCATTATTACCACTGCCGTCGTTTACACGGCTGCCGGTGCTAATGCTAAGCCTTTTTCTAATTAGGCACTTGGAGGACTTTAAAACCAGATGATCATCCGTCCATGATGCTGGTACCTGCCTACTTCTGAAACACAGCAAGTCAATGACAAACTCGGATGTGACCAGAGGGTGCAGCCTTAGCACTTCTACTTAAAACACACCGAGTGTGAGAGCATGCAAGGACAGAAACCAGCGACACTGCACAGTGTACAGAGGATGTCACTGTAGGCACCAACCAGAAAAGAGCGCAGAGGTGTGCTCACTGCTCACAACAAAGCCCAAAAGTCCCAGATTGATCTCAACCAAGAAGACCGAGAAGCTGAGGGGAGCAGTGTGCTGTGTGAGAATCACGCACCACAGACGTAGTGGGGGCAGCCGGAGAGAAATGCCCAGAACACCGCAGCTAGGACCGTGTGGCTCGGCATCACCGAGGCAGTAAACAAGTATGAGTGAAACCGTGAAACTACTCTGATTAACGGTGAATGCAGGATTGTGTTCAACCCAAAATAAGTAAAATGACTGACATCCACGCTGTTATATTATGAAGGCCACATTCAAGCCATTAATATATAAAGCCGAAGGATATCTGTGTGACGACAACGAGAGTAAATTATAAATGTGTGGCTAACTAAATTAGCTAAACACAACTTACCAGCCGAGGACCATGGCAGCAGTTACAACGAAACAAAGCGACACCACACTGATGTGAAAGAGCGGAGAGTACTCGTAGAGTGTGGCTAGAAACACCGCTGCCATTTCACACCTGTTTATTTAATAAACCTCATATAACAGCCTGGGTGCAGTCCAATAATCCATTTCGCTCAGCAAGGTTCCTCACCGAGACGTAACCCGGAAGTAGCTTCGTCGTTTTTTATTTATTGGCGGTTAACATACAGCAAAATGCTGCATTACCGCCACCCACTGGTGTGGAGTGTGTACTGAAATATAACAAATAATAAATAAAGTAAAAAAAAAAAAATGTTCCCAAACAAAGTAGTCTGTTTAAAACTACGGAGGAGGATTAGGACCAGTGGAACAAAGCGGCCACGTCTTTTTTTATTTTCATATTTCTGAGAAAGAAAAGTTAGAATTCCGACATTTTTTTCCTCCAAATTATGGAGGAAAAAAAAGATGTGTCCACTTCCTCCTCAGTGGCACTAATCCCTATCCTCTAAACAACTAAATAAGACAGCCTGATAACTTTCACTCCCGGAAGTATCTCTGTGGCTGTTTCCTCCAAATACTAAGCATCAGCACTTCCTTTAATAGAGGACGCACTGGGCCATCCAATGACTTCTTTGTTGTCAGCCAAATACCCACCATTTCAATGTTGCAGCAGAAAATGAGACCAGGGAATGTTTCTCAATCTCCCATTTTCCAGGTTTGGAAATTTCTGAGTCCTTAGCTGACAGGAGTGGGGTCTGGTCCGGTCCACTCTGGTCCAGTCTGGTCTGGTCCGGTCCGATCTGGTCTGTCTGCTTCCGGTCCGGTTCAGTCTGGTCTGGTCCAGTCTGTTCCGGTCTAGTCTCGTCTAGTCTGGTCTGGTCTGGTCCGGTCCGGTCTGTTCCGGTCTAGTCTGGTCCAGTCTGGTCTGGTCCAGTCTGCTCTGGTCTGGTCCGGTGCAGTCTGGTCTGGTCCAGTCCGGTCTGATCTGGTTTTGTCCGGTCCGGTCCGGTCCAGTCTGATCTGGTCCGGTCTAGTCTGGTCCAGTCTGGTCTGGTCTGGTCTGGTCTGTCTGCTTCCGGTCCGGTTCAGTCTGGTCTGGTCCAGTCTGTTCCGGTCTAGTCTAGTCTAGTCTGGTCTGGTTCCGGTCTAGTCTGGTCCAGTCTGGTCTGGTCCAGTCTGCTCTGGTCTGGTCCGTTGCAGTCTGATCTGGTCCAGTCCGGTCTGGTCTGGTTTTGTCCGGTCCGGTCCGGTCCAGTCTGATCTGGTCCGGTCTAGTCTGGTCCAGTCTGGTCTGGTCCAGTCTGTTCCGGTCTGGTCTGGCCTGGCCCTACCCTGTCTGCTTCAAGGTTCCCCATGTTGTTTGGGGCCATCTGTTAGAAAACGCCTTCCCATAATCCATTGCGATGGACCATCCGACCATTCATGAAAATAAAAACAAAGTAGCAACAAAGTTGCGCATATCATATTAATGTGAACTGTTAAGGAGGGGATAAGATGTACTTTTAAAAAGTGCGTTCTGGCCCTGTGATTTACGACAGGAGGATGAATAAAATCAGACATGAGACATGTCATAGAAATAAATGATCTATGGAGCAAAAGTTGTGTGTTTTTGTCATTTTAAACTAAAAAGGTTACACAAAAAAAGTGTCAATTTTTTACACAGCAGTGTGTATGTGTGTGAGAGAAAACGTGTTAAACGATAATAAATACTTTTAATTTACAGGCGCTTTTGTGACAGCAGAGGGCAGTGGCGAGCAGGAAACTGGCTTTCACCTGATGGATGAGAATTTCATCTGATTCACCTCAATTCAGTTTTATTTATACAGCTCAAAATCACAACAGCGCTGGTCTGCAGTCCACACCTAACAATGCTGTCTGGAGCTGCTCCCACAGGCAGGATGGCTTTGAGCAGATCAGTGGGAAACGTGACTGGTTTTATGGCCTTGTGAGGAAGGCCTTCCTGTTTAAATCAATCAGACACAGGGCGCGCTGGCACGGTGCTGATAAGATTCTGTGACGACCAATTCAGAGCTGATTAAAAGTGATGCTGGTGTCCTGCTGTGCTTATGTTAAAGCAGGATGTTAATCTGACCGAACCAAAGATTTGTTATTTTTCATGCCTGTTTTGTCAGCATTTTGATCACAGGGGAATTATAGCACCTTAATACAGTTTTAAAGATGTATAAAGTTACTTGGTAGTTACTGAACAATGAAGTAATGAAGACTAAAAGCTGACATAGTACACACCCTGAGCAACCCTTTATGTCGCCTCCAGAGTTCAGCAACCTTCAGACAAAGAGCAGGTATACACACTGCGTTGCGAGAGCCATTATTACACCAGAGAGCATTGTGAAGTCTTTCTGGGCCCAGATGTCGTGTGTGACCTCTGGTTAGGCCATAAGTCATGTCTGTGCAGGTCATTGGTCCGTCTGCTGTCGTCTGCCCTGGCTGTAGCCAAGCAGCGTCACACATGGATGTGAGGGAATCAGGTGACTCAGGGAAGTCTTCACACAGTCGACCTGAAGCATCAAACTGTGACACCTTGTGATAGATCCATGTTTTTTGACTACAGGAGCTTTGGATGCTGCACTAGGCCCTGTGTGACTCTTCACACATTCAGCATTTCAGACAATTTCTTTGAACAGTTTGTCCGTAATGCTCAGGTAACCTGTAGGGTGCTGAACGCACCGTTACGCCACAGCCTGTCTCCATGACACTGGCACAGCCGGGTAAGAGGAGGATTCATCTGCCAATCGCTGCTGTTCTTCAGCAACATCCGCCCTCCGGACCCTCGGGACCCCCAACATGACACTTTGCTCTCAGAGTGTCCAGAACGTATTGAATGTCATTTAGTTGGGCTCGGACCGTCCTCCCAGCTTTTTCCTTTCCTTAGGTAGGACACCATGACTAATTCCTAGGTCCCTCCCAGTAGTGCACACAGTTCTTTAGTGTGCGAGACATGAACGAGGTGCTCCGTGTAGCAGTTGACCATCCAGCGTGCTTTTCTACTTTGTGCTCTACCTGGTTATGATATTTACCGGTAGTCTGATTTTCTCCCGGCTTTCAGTTTCAGATCTTTGTGTGTTCGTCTCTGTAGCTGGTGGACTGACCAACACCAGTGTAAGCAAGAGTGGCCCAAATGTTGGAGTGCAGGAGACAGCATGAAATAGAGGACCATAAACCAGCTTCAGTCTGCAGCTTCACGTCTTCAGCTGAGGTCTCCGTGGTGGAAACCAGTTTGATCCCACAGCTGTGCTCCACATTTCATTCTTTGATGCTCAGTTTCCTTCTCGAAGCTCCCAGCTTCCCCTGCTGCTGTGCACAGGGTTAGGGTTAGGGTTAGTTACACCTCTGGTTCTCCACATGTTCTCCACATGTCCGTAAACAGCCTTATATTCCATCGGGAACCTGAAGTCTGCCAGCCACTACAGGTGACCGATGCAGGTATTGAGTAACTGCTAAGAGTTAAAGGGCTAATCTTAGTGTGTGTGCCCGCCAGGCTTACACTCATGTTCATGAAAACTGTTTGATACACCAAAGCTGTTGGAAGCACCTTTACTGGCCTCTTTAAATTCCTCCTAAAGCATTGTTAGTGTTACAGAGCTGTCAGTGAGGGGAGGAGCTGTGCCTGCTTGTCTGCAGCAGTGCACAGCTCTGTGACTGTGGACCTTCAGCCACAAAGACTGGATCCTGGACTCGCCCCTGAATCTGAGGCAGCAGCTCATGTGCTGGTTCAGCAGAGATCTACATTTTCCTCCGCTTCACTACGGTGCATACTGCCGTGGACGTACAGGTGCTGGTCATAAAATTAGAATATCATGAAAAAGTTGATTTATTTCAGTATTTCCATTCAAAAAGTGAAACTTGTACATTATATTCATTCATTACACACAGACTGATATATTTCAAATGTTTATTTCTTTTAATTTTGATGATTATAACTGAAAACTAATGAAAATCCCAAGTTCAGTATCTCAGAAAATTAGAATATTAATTAAGACCAATGCAAAAAAAGGACTTTTAGAAATGTTGACCAACTGAAAAGTAGGAGCATGTACAGTACGGCACTCAATATTTAGCTGGGGCTCCTTTGGCCTGGATTACTGCAGCAATGCGGCGTGGCATGGAGTCGATCGGTCTGTGACACTGCTCAGGTGTTATGAGAGCCCATGTTGCTCTGATAGTGGCCTTCAGCTCTTCTGAATTGTTGGGTCTGGCGTGTTGCATCTTCCACTTCACATAGAGTTTCTATGGGGTTAAGGTCAGTTGAGTTTTCTGGCACATCAAGGTCAGGGATAGCATGGTCCTTAAACCAGGTACTGGTAGCTTTGGCACTGTGTGCAGGTGCCAAGCCCTGTTGGAAAATGAAATCTGCATCTCCATAAAGTTGACCAGCAGCAGGGAGCATGAAGTGCTCTAAAACGTCCTGG
>VUQR01012140.1:0-30696 GCA_015108515.1 Hemichromis elongatus
CTTATATTTCTGCAAAAGACTTTTTAATTCTCCATAGTTGATGGATGCAGAATTGCACAGTGCACAGTTCCACTGGACTTGAGTTGATTGTATTTGTTGCTGGCTGATATAGTTTTATTTTTGAGTGCCCAGCTCATATATACTTTTAAAAAGGAGAGTGTAAATGTTATTGGACATTCTTGTGTAATTGCCACTGAATAATTTATGTTATACTTTGTTATTGCTACAAAAGAATATTTATTTTATTATTATTTTACATTTACAACTTGTTTTTTTCTGGGGTCCTCGTGGCACCCCATCGAGGAGCAGTAGGCTGTGGATCTCTTAAGATCTCACTGTTGGGTTTGTAAGGTCATGCTACTCCTACATTTCTGTCTTGTTCAAAGATAAGATATAAAACAAAGTTCAAAGCTAATCGACCTGTGTGTTCTCCTTTTTTAAAAAATAAGAATCGATAAAGAATCGAATCGTTAAAGAGAATCGAAAATGGAATCGGAATCGTGAAATTCTTATTAATACCCATCCTTATTCGTTTAGCAACCTGCTTGCTTTCAAAGGTCCTCAAAATGCAAGTTGTTCTTTATTTATGTCGCTCGGTGCTTGTTTTTTTTTTTATCTTATCATTTAACGTTATCACACAGGACATATTCCACAATGTTTCTGTTAAGCAGACTACCTGGTGCATTACGTTACTGTAGTTTTATGTCACAGCTTGAGAACCTTGTTTTGAATAAAGCTAAATAAAGCTGAATATTTATGGTTCAAATATTCTGCCAGTTTAACTATAGAGAGAACTTTGGTGGGGGGGTTCCAAGGAGGTGTAACAGTGTCTCTCTAATTTATTAACATATCTTGTGTTACAAGGAGGATGGTTAAATCTAAAACCTTAAAAGCAAGCAAATGTTTGAAATTAGACAGTTTGATAAATAAAGTATGTCTACAAAGTGCTGCAGCTGAGTACAGTTCTGGTTCTGACTTCTTACCAGGTTGATATTCTGAGTCTGTGCGTGTGTTTTTGTCTGCGTGTTTGGAAAGGATAGGATGAGCATTATATGACGTAACAGTACCAGCATTTTATGACTACACAGAAGCCATTACAAAGTTGAAGAGTACAGCGACGAGAGAGAGAGAAAGAGGGATGAGTGTAGGATTTAGCTTCACACCAAGACATAAATTATGCATTCGGGCCATCCAGACATGTAGTTGTGTATCTTTTATGAATGCCTTACAGAGGCAAAGCAAGTTTAGCTAACATTTCCTCCCGCCACTCGGTGCCACACATTAAGTGAGAGAGAGTGAATGAGAGGGAGTGGTAGATATAAAGGGGGCATTGGGGGGGTATTTCAGCAGTAACTTCTGACACAACCTATGATAAAAGCTGTCATCCAAGAGCAGTGCAGCAAAAAGAGTTCATTCCATCCGTCTTATGTGGGCACTGCACTTGAAGGATTTAAAAAATGATACATGGAGAAGAGTTCTCCCACTCTCGCAGTTTGATCCCAAGTGAGCGTTTTACAGGAATTGCATCCAGTCATAAGCATAAATAGGGCAAATGGCACCATCTGTGCAAACTAGATGAGGGGGGTTATCATGTTAAGTCCTGCAGATAGTGAACATTAAAAAACAGGACCACTAGAAATGACCACACTTTTTCATCAAGTGTCATCTCCCTTGATTTTAAAGACAAGATACATGTCCAAATTTCACAGAGTACCAAGCACCTTCTGCATGTCTGTGTCTGCATATAGCCATCTAAAAGTCCAAGTGTAGTCGTACTGCCAGTAGTAGTAGTAGTAGTAAATATAAGTGAAAAACTGTTCACATGTGCGCATCCAATGCTGAGTCAAGCTCCAGGCTAGGTTTACTATCTGCTGTTTACAGAGAGCCTGATCAGAGGGATTACAATTACACAGGAACTGCTTAAGACAGCTGCTTTACTCAGTGTTATCAAGCCACCCACACTCACCATACGCTGACACCTAACAACACGCACAAGTGGTAAATGGAAATCTACACCCTTCCTGGTATTTACAAGCACTTAAAACAGTAACAGGTGACGATCTGGGGTGCTGGTAGATTTATTGACAACATTTCTCCAGGGATTAGAGGCATCCGGACATATCTAACAACAGGCAAACCAAATAGCATCAGAAAATACCTTTGTTTTTCAGTCTGTATGTCATATTGCCCTTTTATGATTTCTTGTAACTATTCCATTTTAAGGCACTAGTGACATGACAAAGACGTATAACAAAAAGCATCATTCACACATATATAAAGCTGAATAGTGTAGACTTACAGAGAGGGCTAAAGGGAGCCAAACCCTGGGGTTTGCTATGCAATAGCTGTATTTCTTTTTTTAATTCATGTTAAGAGAAATGACAAATAAGTTGATCAGATGGTTTTTGTTTAAAATAGAAATAAGCGGTAAAAGTGGGACAATTTTCTTGATGCTGTCTTCATTAAATACAGTGTTTACTGGCATTGTAAATGAAAACAGAAAACAGAAAGCCAAATTAGAGCAGTTTTTTTACAAAAACATATTGTAGAGTTGCTCTAACTTGTTATATATTTGAACAATGTGTGAAATCTGTCTTAATCTTACTCATTATTTGCCTATGGCTAGGTAAACACCTAGCCACACCTAACACCTAAACACTCTCAAAACACTCGCTTACTAAAATACATCAATTCAACCGAAAAACTAAAGAACTTTTTTTTTTTTGTTGCTCTATTTAAAATGTGACAAATGTGGTTCGGCTCAACAGCTCCCAGGAAAATCAAATACACTAGTTTTAGTCTGATCTGCCTCAAAATAGGTTTTTCTCCAGTGTGACAGAACGAAATGAAACTACATCATACAGTTATCCAGCAACTATTTTTAACACAACACAAAAAGCTGCCAAATTATTTAGTGATATCATGTGAGACTGAATTTCAGCCCCAGGGAGAGGAAAGAAAGCACCAGTTGTTGATGATCTCCATGTGTAAGTGCTTCTGTAACTGAAAACCACTAGTTAGCCTGCCACACTTTTACAGAACATTCGACACTGCAGGGCTTGAGGAATAACTGGTGAGCCGTACCAAAACACTCCAGCTTCATTTTTTATATGCCTTCATTCATTTCATTCAGACATTTACCCATTGATAGATTGCTGTTGCCTGAATGGCTTGCTGAAAATAAAGTACCTGGCTCATGCTTGCATCCTTGTCCTCCTGTAAAGGGAGATTACTGTGTTCTTTCTGCATTAATGGTGCCACAGCTGTTTGATTTTTGTGTATTTAAACAGCCAACACTGATGAGCAGACACCAAGGCCACAAAACAGTAAACCTGCTTTCAGTATTGCAGATAATTGCTATGACAACATCCACAGTGGATAAGACATAGAGCGGCTGGAATAGAAACAAAGCAAATGTTTGCGATGTTCGATCAAATGAGGCAATTTTTCCCATGAGATATGGGCTACAGTATGGTCGATACTTGTTTAATGAGGAACTATTGTATCAATTAGGCACTAATTGCTCCATTAGAGCTCTTGTGACTTTATAGTTGGGTAGTTTGTTAGTGGAATTCATCCAACAATTAATGCCATGATTCAAATGATGTTGACACTGCTGACAAGAGGAAAGTGCATATGTTCTTGGCTGCGCTGTTTCACTTCACTTTTGTCCACTGATCTTAAGTACAAGACATGTTTGTCTGCTGCATCAACTATAATGCTATAATAATGGTGCCATATTTATACAGCAGAGGCTGTTTGCAGCAGTGATGGTATACTTCATTTTAATTTCTTATTTTAGTTACAATATGCAGTATTTTTATTAAAATTACTTAAATGTCATTTGTGTTAAACTAAAGTGCTCCTAATATTTTGCCTAGATTTGCCGCGTTCCTATTTTAAAAGAAAGAAATTCATTTTTCTTTAAAAACATATCTTAATTGTCATGCGATGGCAATAATAAGCATTCTTGACAGTCTCATCGGTCAGTTTGTACTAACAGTGCTGCCCTTTAGTCCTAGCAAAAAGCCAAGTAACACTAGAAACAAATGCCACACTACTGCAATACTGCATCCATTTCCTCATGTTATTATAGTTGTATTGCCACAGCTACAGGCCAGATGTTCCTTTTCAGCTGAGATGAAGAGATACTAAGAAAAAACCCAGTATGCTCGGTGCTTGATAATAATATTACAGCATGCAAAAAAAAAAAGAAAAAAGAAAAACATAAAAACACACACACACATCAGGAGTGCAGGATTTGAAATCACCCACCACGACACACTGTCACAGTGATCAGTAAACCCACAGATTTTGTTTTGAATAACACCCACAATTTGACTGCATCCATGACACATTACTCAGATCACTGAAAGTCATTATCAGCTCCAGCTCCTGCGCTATCAGTGTCTATCTTTCCAAAAGACTTCTAGCTCAGCCTTTATGGTAGCATACAAAGGTATTGTGAAATAAATGGTTTAGATTTCCTTTATTATGCTGTGTAACTGCTAATATGCATGAAGCAGTACCCAAATAATGTAAATTATGTATTATGAGGAAATGATTGTAATTCTTTGGAAAATAATGTTCATGAGTGCCAGTCACATTTATCTGAAATATACTTAATGATGCTCTACATGTGTATAGACTTATATTGCATTTCCATTATAGCTGCAGTGATAGAGGTATACTTTTTCGTATACTTGTGTTGTTTTTGAACATTAGTAAATTAAATATTTGTTGGTTTTTGGCTGTTATTAGGACACAAGAAGACATCTGATGGCATTTTATACTCTACAATGTAATGATTGTTCTATTTTTAGCCTCATGTTCATTTCTCTATGCTTCAAAGCCTCTCCAAGACAACCATAATCCTGCATATTTATGCAGCCTCTAACAATTCAACCAAAAATGCAAGTGGAGCACCTCTTGAACATATTTGTAATACAGCCAACAATTGAAAGCCAAATGTCTCTGTTATTTCATGAAATTTCAATGTGTTCTAATTGAAATTAGAATGTAATTGTATTTACCTAAAAACTACATCTAGTGTGCCTACCTACTTCATGGTAGGTACTTCATGTTCTCCTTTACCAACTTACAAATCAATAAATAATATTAAAATTGTCAGGCTTTATAATGGTATAGCTAACATTATAATGATGGAGCCAAAGTTAAGCTACTGCACAATACGGCACACAGCCCAAAAAGTACAGTGCACTCACAATGTGAAACAGGGAAATATTGTTTGGTTTTTCCACAAAATAATCAAAAAAGTTCACAGTAATTAAAATGACTTCTTATACAATGCCAAAGAATGTAAGCACTGCTTTAAATTACTTTTGGACTTCTTAAATATACTCATGAAGTATTTTTTTTTCTTTTTCCCTATAAAATACATAAAGTTATGCCCTATTTAAACATGTAAAATTACTTATGCACTAACTAAAATTGCCCACGCAATACTCACAACATACAGAACAGCATTTTAAATGCTAATTCCACAAATTAACAACGGGATTTTTAAACAAGGGTAAAAAGACCAGGTGCCCTTTTTAATACAATAGCTGTCTGCAAGCAATCTGCAGTCATGGATCCATTAGATTGTTTTGAGTACAGGTTTTTGTTAAACTGTTGTATCTTGCTGTTTCCTATCTGATGTTGATAAGGGCTCTGACATAAAGGCACAGCCCTTATTAATGTCAGAGCAGCAGACCTAATCCAGCAAACATGAACATGCTACCACTGGCATCAGTACTGAGGAGCTTACAACAGTACACATCATTCTCACAGACTTACAACTGATGCTTTCCCCACAGTCAGTCAGGTCTAAATCTAATGAGACTGGATATGCCTTTGTCCTTCATATGACCTAACCACAAACACTCCATTATGACTTGATACTATAAAACTCAGAGGGACCATAGTTCAGTACATAAAGCACCTTTGCTCCAGCACAATTCCCTTAATTGAACTTTTTCATGTTACTCTGATTACCATGATACGTCAAAAAGCCATTAAGTTCAAGTAGCCATTGCACACACTCAGCTTTATTGTACTTCTAATTCTGTCAAGTATGTACTGTTAATCACTGTGTCTATAATCTGTAAAAAAAAATTTAAAAAAATGTATGTATGACATGTAGCATATAGCACAGTAAATTTAGCAGCATTGTTGAATGATAAGGGTTAGGAACTCCAATCACTAGAGTGAGCAGCAGTGCTTTTCCGTGACCTTCCTTGCTGCTAGCTTGATTTTCACTATCCACAAAGGATTGTGTATAAAAGGGAAGAGATGATGAATCATCTCCCAGAGTAGAGACCTTCTAATTTAGAAGAGGCAGACAGATGCAGAGTAATATAGTCACAGACTATAGGACTATAGTGTAAGACACAACAACCAGCTAATATGTATATGGACTATAAAAAGACATACACTTGTCATTCTTGTGGGGAAAACTTTGATGGTTATGTACATATACAATAATCTGGAAGGTGATCATTGTACAATAATATTCAATAATCATCTTACTTTTCAATTTAAATACCAACAGTAGATTCGGACTTTAAGAGCCTGCTTAAATTGTTTGTATTTCTTACAAACAGATGATTTTTGGTAATAACAGGAAAAAATATAGAACAGTAGCCTCTGTGAACCCAATGACCTGACTACTTTCTTCCAAATTTATAGAACCCACTTCTGCACACCGCCACCTGTCACACGTCGGCACCTTTAGAGCTCATCCACAAATACTAATACTTCAAATACTTTAGTAGTAATCAGCACCACATCCACAATCATTCTCTTCATTCTTGGCCTGCCTTCAGCCTACTCAGTGACCTGCCCCCTGACCTCTGCCGTAAACAGGTGTGACGACAGGCTGTAGGAGCGAAGCTGTGAACATGGCACAAAGTTAAAAGCATGATGACAGTTTAGCAACCAGTGAGTGTTTTGAAATAACTCAAGTTTTTTAGTGCAGCAAAACAACTCGATAATAATTTGACAACAAAACATACTGTGGACTTTTGAGCAAAAGTAGTTTTAAACCTGACTTTATTTTTATCGCCGTCACTGTTTAGAAATACTTGCTGCTCTGAGACCGGCATGTGTGTCATACGTGGCCAAACATTTGTAGATCCTTTAATGTGTTCTGATCTGCGACATTAATATTTGCAACTGCCTCGCCAAACTTAAACCTCACTGCAAGAAATGTAACTTCTGCAGGACACGAGTGAGTAATGGGTTTTACTGCTATGCCAAATGGGGTTCTAAAAGCCATAATTATTTTATTATTATTAATGGAAACACTTTATTTGAATACCACATTTAGCTGTAGTAAAAAGCAATTTTACATTTTTAAACTTATTCCAGTGTAACTGTAGATATAACTGTTGGGCAAAAAAAATATTAATTTCCTCTGTTTTTTGGCGACAACTGTAAACAATAAACACACACAGCTCCAAGGGTCCAAAGGATCAGGGGAATACAGTCTAGAGCAGCCCAGTTTCACAGTATATAATATTGTTTTGAAACTGGTCCCATAGTAAACTGTTGTCACATATGAATAATAGAGCAAAGGATTTACTGGTATGAATGAGCATACACACACTGCATCATATACTGCATGTGTTTGACACAGAGACAGTGGATGCCGATCACCTATTTACAGACAAGTGTGCTGTGTTACCATACTTAGAAAACACATAGAGGAGCCTATAGCCTATATTATGACCTAGATGGGAGAAAGAGGGGCAGTGAGAAGACTTAAACACTCTTCTCTGTCTGCTGTCTCAGTGGAAGTGTAGAATTTTCCTTCTCCGACACACTTAACAACTTAATGAGGCCTTGTAGGTATAGTATTTACCCCCTTCCCAACTTCTTAAATGTTTGGTACATTTTTGTTACACTTGTGTGTTTCATCCTGAAACAAGTTTTATTACTAGACACAGATAATCCAAGTAAATAAAATGTGCAGTTTTTAAATGATGACTTCATTAATTAAGAGGTTAAAAAATGGCTAAATCTAGCTGTCCCTGTGTGGAAAAAGTACTGTAACCGCCCCTCATTTTTAAGTCATGAGTCATGTGAAAGTTGAAAGTTGACTTCAGTTTCACCACTGCCACACAGGTGAATCAAGAAACTGCTTAAATAGAACCTGAATGACATAGTGAAAACTCCCAAAAAGCAACAAATCATTGCACTAAATAATAATGTCATCTATCAGTCAGGAAAGGGTTACAAATCTATTTCTACAGCTTTGGGACTGCAGCAAACCATTGAGAGAGCCATTTTCCACAAATGGAGAAAACTTGGAACAGTGGTGAGCCTTCCCAGGAGTGGCCAGCCTACCAAATGTACTCCAAGAGCACTGACAATTCATTCGGGAGATCACAACAGATCCCACAACATCTAAAGAACTGCAGGCTTCACTTGTTTCAGTTAAGCTCAGTGCTCATGCGTCAACAATAACAAACAGACAAAAATGGCATCCATGGGAAAGTTTTAAGGTAAAGATCACTGATGAACAAAAATTTTTTTTACATCCCATTATATCTGGAGTAAAGCTAATACAGCATTTTAAAAAGAGATCCTCATACCAACAGTCAAACACAGTAGTGCTGCTTTGATGGTCCAGGGCTGCTTTACACTTGAGTTTCAGTATGTGTTTCCTTATACACGTGTGAGAGACAGAGTGGCACGTTCATCCCCCTCCTGCTGTCATCGCCACCATGACTACCTTACCAGTCACACGAGCCACAGGCCAAAAGCCTACTCATTAAAGTTAACTGGCTAACACGTGAGCCAGTGATTTAACAAAATGAAAGGCTTCATAGGAAACTGCTTGCTACACTCAGCTCTTTCATGAAATGGGCTGAGCTGTGCAAATTTCTGGGTTAGAGGGGGTGATAACTGTCATAAAATGTAAAGGCAAAGTCCTCTGGAATAACTTTTTCTTTGTAAAGTTAAAATGACCAGTGTGAGCTTAAATGGCCTGAGTAACTGGGATGGTCTGATCTGGTGTAATCTGGGCCGGGTTGTTCTGGGTCTGTCTGTTGACTGTCCCCTGCTCAGCTCTGCCAGTCTGTACCCAAAGGGCCTGTTATTTTGGGAGCTCAGCTGAGAAGAGATGACAACATCATGGACTGCTTAAGCTGCTTACATTTCCTCAAGCACTCCCAATGCACCCTGGGATCTACACTCTTGTGTTGCTACACTTACTGTTGCTCCACATGCATTGAGTGTATGTGAGCAGGCACTGTGTTGCATTCCCAACCAAAAACCATTCAAATCTTAACAGTTACACAGGAAGAAAAGTCCTGTTAAAAGTGATAAAGAATGACGTCACAGAGAAGCATGTTGGGAGACCAAGCCATATGCAAGACATAAGAATAAGTAAAGTTTAGGATGGAAGAGACTGAAGACAGGTGGGGTTGAGGTGATACAGAAGTGGTATGATGTAAGGTGTGTGTGTGTGTGTGTGTGTGTGTGTAGAAAAGTTACAGATATCAGACATAGATTAGCAATGAACAAACCTCAAGTTATCCAGGATTTAGGAACTTTTTTCCCATAAGAGCACAGCAGATGCCCAGGATTTACCTGAAACAGTTTAAATAAATTTACATTTTTATATTATTAAAGAAAAACTCTTATTAGATGCTTATTACAGACTGCTTATTGGATTAACCCTAGCTAATAAGGTCTTTACTATGTTATCAAGAAGCCTGTAGCTTTAAGCAATTTTTTGGTGACTTTTATACAGCACGTCTGCTCTAGTTTGGGTAAAATCTGTAAAAGTATTGTTTTTTATATCCTTTGCGCTATGCAGAGAGGAGTTAACAGGTTAACGAGGTTCAGGCCGTGAACTGTCAGAGAGCTGATATTTTAATAGCGGACGTAATGCCTGCATGCCTGGCTCAGGACTTCTCAGCTATTACTGCGCACCCTGCACTCAAACATCCAGCTCTCATCCAACAGCACAGACAGGCCAGCATAAAACTTCTGGCCCAGGATATTACAAGCTCGTTGGCCTGGAGAGTGACATAAAATTTAATGACATGCAGTGTACGTGTCGCTGAGGAAAGAAGAGGAGGAGTTAAACAGTATGTTACACAGAGTTTAGTGTTAACAGAGTAAGTTGGAGTGGCAGTGATAGAAGGGCAAAAGAGACAGGCAGAGGGATTTAAACCTTTCTAAAAAAAAAAAAAAAAAGGGGTGGGGGGAGTACTCCCGCTGCGACGTAGAAGTAAATTGGACTGATGAAAAACAGTCCAACAGTGTGAAGAGTCTAAAAAATCAAGCGGACACTGTCATTCTGATTAATATTTAAAGCAAACACAGTTTTGGTTTAAATTACTTCCTCTTTTCTACATTAAACAGATGCTATCTGTATTGGAGGTTTACCTGCATGTGACATTAAGGATACGCAATCGGTTAAAAAGCAATCTACAAGTGCATCACTAAGCTTAAGAGTTTTAAATATTTATTGAAACCTACTTGTTTTACAGTTGTTTTTAAAGTTCCACATTACTTACCTAAAATGGGATCTACTGTGCTTTTTGTTTGGGGTTTTTGTCTTTAAACAGTTTTTACCTCAGTTCTGGAAAGTAGCTGGGCATTTCTGCTTTGCAGGATTACTGTACAATAGATGCAGACCTTTATTAATAATTATCCCTGTCTGAGGGTGGCATGATGGTTCAGTGGGTGACACTGTCAGCTCACAAAAATAAGGTCCTGGGTTTGAATCCAGTTTGAATGTTTTCCCTGTATCTGTGTCAACTCTCTCAATCCAAAGACATATATGGGGTGAGGTTAATTAGGGAGCTTAAAATTCTTATAGGTGTGAGTGTTAATAGTTGTCTGTCTCTATGTGTTAGCACTGCAGACTGGCAACCTCTCTGCTGTGTACCCTGCCTCTTGCCCTGTGACTGATGGGATAGGCTCCAGCCCCTCTGCAACTCTGAATTAGATAATCAGAAGGTAATGGATGGATTGATACCTTTGATCAGTATGATTAATCATCTTTAGGTACAGTATCTCTTTGACAGCTTAAGTGATAAATCAGAAGACTATCATCAGAAGACAAGTAAACAAGGCAATCAAACCTACTCAAACTCAAGGCTTGATTTTACCTGTTTAAATGTGTTTAATCCTTATCAGCTTATGAATATTGTAAGTATGAATGTTTTGTAATTTTTTGTTAACTTCTCTGGGTGCAAAGGGTTAAATTGGAGGGCAGATAGATGGCAAGATCAGTCACAGATTATCTGTCCAGACATTCATCACCAATCAGACTGCTGCTGGTGCAGACAGCATCCTACTCCACAGCATGCTTCAAAGTAGGAGAGACAGAAAGAAGTGAGAGCAGAAAGCAAGAGAGAAAGCCTCCAGCGAGAAGAGTCACATGAAGTAACCTCACAAGACCGCATACGTGGACCTCTAGCATGCAAACTTTGAACATACTTATATTAGCAGTCACGCAGCATGCACAGAAAGGGTAAACCACCATATGGTGCTACTCACATGCAAATATCATTTAATCTTGTGCCTTGTGTTGGTTTTTATCTGCATTCATTCAATAACGTGTTTATAATTTACTGCTTTTAAACTGAAAGTAATTTCAAAAAGTCTATTTCTCACCCTGTGCTGCTTGGCTTCATTTCTGGGAAACTGAGAAATGATGCTGTGCTGAGATTGTTTTGCATGTTTACAAACTGTCACTTAACTGGTGCTAAAATATTCACACTAGACAACATGCATTGATATAATATGCATTCAGACAGTGACAGAATCGCCTCGTATGATTATGGACTCTGACATGCACACTGTCGCACAGTATTCCCTGTAATGTCTGCAAACCAAGCTTAAATTACTTGTCTTGCTCCAAGTTGTGTATTAAATGACATGAAGGAACATAAGACCTCTCAACAGCCTCAACATTGCTCAGATACAGCAGATGGCGAAGTAATTATTTTTATACTGGCTAACACAACCCCTGCCTCTAAGGGTTTGCTTTTCCATACTCTGAAGTAAGGGTGCAATCTCTAAGCTTTCAAAATAAAAGCTGGGAACTCAGTTTTCACCATCCCCATCTGTAGGAAATAAACTTAATGTGCACAAAGGACAATAAACTATAACAAAAGCTGACAAAAATTGATTGTATCTGGGAATGATCAGTGTTCTTAACAGCTCCCTGCAGACTTTTAAGTTGACAGGATGCAATTTCACCTTTATTAAAAACTGCAAATAAAGTTAGCAACATTTAAAGTTCACACTGGAGTATGAATGCTGAAAAAGTCCATTAAAATTATTCCTGCAGCAAAGCACACTTTCCCCTTGTCCGTCTTTGTGCTCAGTATGTTATGATAAATTAAGTATGAACAAAATTATAAAAACATACACTGCTTTAGTGTTGCTTTACCAGCCTTCACTGGTCCTGAAGAAAAACATCAACATGCAGATGGGACATAAAGATATGCTGAATACTTTTAAGGTAAGAGAAGAAGAATTATAAGTTATTTAGTTAAACAATTAAGTTAAAAGAATAAACATGTAATCAAATAGTTTAAATGTTCTGCTGTGGAAATGGTCTAAACAGTTTTAAGCTTGTAATGCATGACTGTATAAAGATAATAAGGAACTGCATACAGTAGATTAGTTTCTCCTAAAACCTCAGGGCTTTTTGTGTGAAAGAAACCTCTGCAGTACATAACCTCCATAGGAATCGAGAGCACCCACAACACAAGCCCCAACTTGAAACATTCAGCCTCACGTACAATACTGGATGAATGCTTTGTCGGGTCATTTTTCTTCCACCTTTCTGTTTTCCGTGCCCCTTCAATCAGTAGACAGGGTTCCATGACACAACTACTTATTAGTAAGCAGCAGTGGGCAGGCAGAGATCGCTTTGCAAAGACAAACAACTTAATTAGTGGCGACAAAGCTTTAATAAGTTCAGCTCAAAATAGTTTGGAAAAGCTGGTGAGAAACCAGCACTGTAATTATGACTGTGCTAGATTTTGATTCCCAATTTATAGGGGAGGCCACAATTACTGTGTTTGTGGAGCTTTCACTGTATTGTTGGTATTCTCCTGAATGTGAGGTCAACAAGTGTGTGGGATGTAAGAACTCACTGTTAAGAAGTTTTCAGTTATGTGACACTCATCTCTCTGGGAAAAGCCAGAGGAAGCCTGCATATGTTTAGTCCTTTCCACAAAGAACACAGGTTTTATCTTCTGAATGTGCAAGACGAAATTTAGTGTTGTGGTCCTTAATTTAATCTCGGTAAAGCCTACAACGTAGACGTCTACGTCACTGTTTGCACTGCATTACGCTCGTGTGCTGGTGTTTCTGCACTGCTTTGCCAACATGAGAGAAACTGAGCTGATCATGTTGAAATTGGAGCTAATAAATAATGAACAACTAAAATGCAGGAAAAAAATAACACTTCAGAACAGACTGACTCTAAACATCGATTGTACGAAGCATGAAAATGAGAGAATAACATACTCTACATTGGGATAGCATATAGCATTAGCATTATCAGCAAGCTAAATACAATTGCAGCTTATTATAGTTTAATAGAGGCATTAGTCATGTGGTAATTATTGCACTGCACTGCGTTTACACTGCATAATACTACCAAGTGGACCTCACAGTTGTTGCATATCATGCTACAGTGTAGTATAGGCATGCATGTGTCTTTCTGTGTGTGTGTTCACATTCCATCTTCAGTACAGTCTCAGCATTTTATCTGTCTAAAAATGTGCTACAAAGAAGAGCAAATAGAGAGATGATTAAATAAAACACTTCTGCACTGCTACACAGCTGCTCACACATGCAAATATATACGCATCCCACTAGGGATTTTAGTCTTATTCAGAGCAGGATGAGAAGTGCCGGAGCAGCAGTCATCAAATGCACAATGATAAATTCACCTTTTCTCATCATTCAACTCTCTCTTCGGTATGAACTGTAGATCACTAGGGCCAGGTTTAGGCAGGGCAAATTTGCAGTGCTTCCTTTATTTGATTTGTTCTACCAATCTGTGGGTAATTAGTGCTTTATTATTAAGGTAATGGCTAATTACTCAATAAGGACAGCCTTCCAGCATTGCAGTTCAGTTTTTTGTTGTTTTTTTTATACAGGTTACAGTTCAAAAAGCAAATAAAAAATATGTGAAAAACATCTTATATTCAGGAGATAAACTTGCATTGTTGGATTATGGAGGTAACTGGTGTCACAGGTATTTTTAAGTCAAGTTCCTCTTACTTTGCATTTTAGGTACATACAGTATGCACAACTCTGTAAAACAACACAGTTCTATTAAATATAATTTTTAAAAAAAACAAAAAAACTGATGAGCTAAGTTTCCTGTCACAGCGATTAGCATGTTGGATTGGACTCTGGCATGGGTCAGGTCACTTGATGCAGCAGGGTTAGTGGTTATTACAGAGTAAGCAGCTTGATTAGCCTGCAGGGTAAAACCCAGATACATCCAAGTATGTGTTTGTGCTTGTTTTTCTGTGTATGTGTGTGCATGTGCATGCGCGTGTGTAAATGTGGATTGTATGAGTAGGTGGGTGCTATTGTTTTGCCAAGGCCAAGACAGGATGGCGACCCAGAGCCAAAGACAAGAAACCGGTAGAGCAACTCACAACAAAACTGAGCAGCCATCTGTGCCTCTGAGCTTTGAAGCATAAATTGTTGAGAATCAACCCACTCACACAAACACGACCTATACACATTTATACTATGAAAAATTACACAACATATTCATTGGAGAGAAACTGTGGATTTGTAGAGCTTGTTGTGTGCATCATCCCTAAACATTTCCCAATTCGTGAGAGAACGAAATCATAATCTAAGACCCACGAGTGAATAAAAGAGTTAATGGATTCAGCTGAAAACCATTTTTACAGTTGCAACTATAATAAGTTATTTGCTTTGTAAATGCATTACAGCAATATACATCTGTACCAAAAAAAATGCACGCGCATTAACAGGAAATACCTATATTTCATTCAAACATAACTGCCAACAGTTTTGTTTTGTTTCTAACATTAAAGAAAAAAAGCAAGAAAACAATAATAATGACAACCATTTTTAGTGACCTGACAGACAGAAATATTACTTTTATATTATTTTTTGGTTTTCTAGTGTCTCGCAGCTGAGAAGCCATGCAAGTGCTTTTTTTAATGGGTGTGATGATTTTAGCGAAAGTGTGAGGACTGCCTCCACACAGTGTTAACAACACATTCTGTTCCTCCTACCAAATAAGCCCACAGGGTTCAAGTACAGTCTCTGAACAGACACACCAACATACACAATGGATCAAATCAGAAGCATGGGAGACAATCAGATTTATTTATATTGTTCACAAGGCTCATCTTAGCACTTGATATCAAGAGCCAGAATGAAATATATAAAGCACTTTTTGAAAGTGGATGTGTTTGTTTTTACTGATAGCATGAGTTTAAGATGTAATCGTGTGGAAATAGGATCATGTGCGAGTTTACAAATGTTCTTGTTTCTCAATATTTCCATCCACGGTAGACTTCAATGTGTTGCAAGTGTGCAGTACTGACGTAATTCGTCATGGCATAGATTCATCCACTGATTCATCCATAGGTGTTGCTGGAAACCTTCCTCAGAAATCTTCGTCCATATTGGCATGAAAACATGAAATGCAAATCTCCCATTCCATGACATCCCGAAGGTGTACCACTGGATTGAGATTTTGTAATTGTGGGGAGCCATTTGGGTACACTGAATTTAATGTCATATTCAAGAAAAGATTTGCACTTATTTGAAACATAGCATGTTTTTCCTAAGAATTGGTTACGCTGTCATTATAAAGGGACAGTCAGCAACAATACTCAGGTAGGCTGTCAAATTTAAACAATGCCCAACTGGTAATAAGGAGTCCAAAGTGAGCCAAGAAAATATTCTCCGCACCATTTTATCACTGCCATGAGCGTGACTCACTGATACAAGGCAGAACGAATTCAGATTCAATATGGTGTGAGATAAGGGATGCTCTTCTGCACACATTTGGCTGTAACAAATGGTTATTTGAGTTGCTGTTGACTTCCTACAGTCTCAAAGCAGTCTGGTCATTTTCCTATGTCATCAACAAGGTATTTTTGCCTAGAGAACTTCCGTCACTGGATATTTTGTCTTTTTTGGACCATCTTCTGTAATCCTTAGAAATGTTTATGTGGAAAATTCCCAGTAGATGAACAGTTTATGAAATTCTCACAGCAGCCCATCTGCCACCAACAACCATGCCCACTAAGTCATTTAAAGTCGCTTAAATCACTTTCTTCAACATTCGGATGGGGTTTTTTTTTTTTAATTCAGTAGGTTGTCTTTACCATAACTATAGAAAAGCACTGAGTTATTGCCATGTGATTTACAGATTAGATATTTGTGTTAACAAATGGTTGAACAGTTGAACCTAATAAAGTCACCGTGAGAGAGTATGTGGATATTTTCATGTCCTTTGAATGCATTTTTCTTCTTCTTCTTTTTTGTAGAGATGGTAGCACTAGAGCTTAAAATTTGAGCATTGATCTTTGTAATTGTAATTTGTAATTTTTGCTTAGTATTAGAGTTCAAGGTGATTTCTTCAAATTCTTAAATTTTTTCCAAATCTAGATTTTGTTACGTATTGAGAAAACAGCAAATTGTCACATCACTAAAACTAAAACTGTGAAATTTTATACCTTATTTAGCAACAAATTTTGTGTAACATGCAGATTAGAAGCTAATGTTGATTTCGTATCAATAGATGTAAAATTTCTCTTTGGAAAAAGAAAGCACATCGGTAGCTTTTGAAGCCAGTGCAGCCCCATCCACCAGTGTTTGCTACTCTTCCTTCCAAAATGTTTTCATTTCAGTTTAAGACATTTGAGCGTTTGCTTGCATGTGCCGCTCCCTTTCAAATCTCCTACATTTCAGCAGGATTCAGATCTTTGACTATCCGTTCCATAACTCTTCATTTCTTCTTCTTGAGCCATCCCTGGGTGGATTTGCTAGTGGTGCTTAGGATCAAAGGTTTACCTACAGTTTAAGCACTTTTTTTTTATATAATGTGAAATTCATAGTTAAATCACGTAATGTTCCCCAGTCCCCAAGTAAGTAAAGCAACTCCAAACACTCCAAACATTTCAATCACAGTGCTTTACCAAGAGATTCTTCTGTTGGAGAAGCAACTATGTCAATTTTACAAAACAACACTGATCACTCATTCATCTGTCCAGAGCCCATTCTTATTCTAAATATTTTTCTCCTGTTTGTATAACCTCCATTAAATTAAAGATGTATCCAATTTGACACCATCAGTTGTGAAAACCGCCTACAGATGCTGAAAGATGACATTTTTGAGTTACGGCAGCCTTTTCTTTCATCAACATGTATGCTCTTGAATTTATTGGGACTGCCGGTCACGGATAAATTGGCAGTCATTTGAAACACTAGTAGATGTTATATTTCAAATAATCTCACTAGCATCCTTTTTTCCCCTGAAGGTCTCGTGGAGTAGCTTAGATCTTGGCAGATGATATCACACACTTTAACAGCACAAAAGACACTTGATGACATGGAGTTAAATAAGTCTCCCTAATCATTAGCACCTACTCTGAATCCTGTAATTTTAATGTTTCTATATTTGAATAAGGCACAATAAAGAATAATGTAGACCGCTCTTACGGGTACTTTTCCATGAAAAACATCAGCTTTTTCTCCTGTTGAAATCTTAATGTCACCTTTTGAGGTAATGTTTTAAAATCTTTGCTCACTCAAATGTGTCTGAAAAGCCAACAGTCTTCTACACAGGCTGTATATCGATCTGTATGTGCATAGTACAATACACAGAATGCTGTCACAATACAAACACGAAAGAAAATCAAATCCAATCTACATCATAAACTGATGCCAGATGCTGTCAATTCTGATTTACAGAGTATAGCCAAACAGAGAAAGCCCTGCAAAATCCTAAGATAACTCTGGCAGACCAGACATAAAAAGCATTAACACTGACACACACACTTGTACCATGTGAAAACAAGAGCTATTTCTGACTCTGCTGTTTGGGGATTTCAGTTTATTTCCTGCTCTGTCAGACATGTTCGAAATGTTGGTGCGAGAGTAACGTCTTTGTTCTATAAGACCAGGGGGAACAAGTGACCACTTGATTACACAGCACAGTAAACACATGACATAAAGGTCAGGAACACAAAGGAGTGGGTACACAACTGCTGTGTAGTGTGCAGGACCAATCGGTGTTCTCATCTGCTCTTCTGAAATGATCCACATCTATTACTGATTAGAAAAATAAAATTAAATAAAATTTGGATTTAGCTTTATTTTAGGTGACACTGCTACTATAAGATATTATGCGAGGTCCCCAGTAACCAAAGGAACTGAAGCAATTTAACATTGTCTTTGTCCTAATTTTCCACTGTAACCTTTAAGCAAAGCTGAAATATTTTGGCATTATTGCACGTAACCTTTTCATCTCGCCTACAGCACCGTTCATCTTCTTTATGCTGGCCAGTTCTGCTGTTATGTATTACTGTTAGATCACTGACTGCCATCTCTCTCTCTCTCTCTCTCTCTCTCTCTCTCTCTCTCGCTGTCTCTCTCTCTTAACTCTCCATCTCTTTTGTCTTTCTCTATCTCAGTGCTGCAGTGTAGGCAGAGACTTGTCTCCTCTAATTACATTGAAAATGATGTGATCATTCAGTACAGAGAATCTCTAATGACATCTGGCAAAACAAAGACAAAAGTTTTAAGGTAGGAAACTGAATCACACTGCCGCCTGGCTGAATGTCCACTGACTGTGAGGTGAACCGTAGCGTCAAAGTGTTTGTTTTCAAGCAGTTTTAACCATTTCCATAATATCAAGTATTCAATCCTAACACAGCTTTCACAAAGGTTTCTAGTAGGGTGAGTCCTGTAGTTTGTATTAGGAATGCCTGGAAAAGACTAGCCCTCGCATTTCCAGTGAGACTTGGAAACGACTTGGAAACTGAAAACATATAAAATATAAATAAGGGCAACTAAGTTAAAGAATGAATCTCGTTCCCCTCGCATTTAAATTTCCATCCAGCCTCTTCTGCGCTAGAGGTCAATCACAACAATTATAAGGGTTGATATGATGACTAACATCTCTGCATGCTGTGGTCAGCTGACATTCTTCTGTTGCTCGGTGCTATTTCACTACATCTGTGTTTTGTTTTGTTTTTTCTCTGATTAGTAGCTGAGCTGTCCAGTAACATCCCGGGGAATTGTGGCCTATGCATTTAATAAACCCTGAAGAAGTTTTCAACCAAACTTTGACGATTTTGCATTTGTCTCTCAATGCCAGACTAACTTCAGGGTAATATATTGGAAGATGGCTTCACATTAAGGTCACTTTTTTTTCTGGTAAGTACTGAAAAAATGTTGTGATCCATAATTTAGAGTAAAAGTTGCCCCTTTAAACTGTGAGGTTTTCCTTCTTATGTTATATGATTTTATCGGGTTATTGGAGTGATGGGGATTGCATGTAGAGACAGCATTTTACCACTCTGGTTGGTCAGTGTTGGGCTAATTTTAACTAGTTTTTCACTATATAATCCTGGGCAATATAATCTATAAAGACCTCGGGAGCTAAACCTTACATATACTTTTGAATTGTTAAAAGCACAAATAAAATGTTATCCAAATTAGAAAATTATTAAGAAAAATATTAGGGGGCACTCGTTTACTTTTGCCTTTTATAATAAGCTGCACATCAGAATACATTTTTCTTTGTCCTTTATCAGAGCATGCAGTATATCGGCACGTTTGCAGCGCTGCGTTCAGTGCATGTAAGCAAGCCACCTTGGTATCCTCAACCCATGACTGACGACTTCCATGCTTATTGGGGCTTTGTTGCCGTGGCAGCGTCTCATTATGTAAATGATGTCTCCCTGATGAAAAGGAGGCAGGCGCAGCCGTGATGCTCGCTGCTCCAGACTGTGTAAAATTGGCTTCAGGGACCAGTGAAGGAGCATTGCTATATTTAGCAGTCATCTTAACAATGTCTTTCTTCTTTATTCTTTCTCACATCTTTGAAACAGAAGGCCCACTCGCATTTAACACTTGTGTCATCTTTTTCACACAGTGAGTACTAAAATATTACTCCAAATGCACATAAAGGCACATTACCAACATTTCAACAGTGGCTGTGGCATTTGCGTCTTCAAGGCCTAATATATCGTATTTCTAAAGTCTTGAAACTTCTTTCTGTTGAATAGTCTGCTAAGAATGTATTATTATCCTTCCTTCCTCTGCCATAAATCATCACTGTCATGACCCAAGCTCAAAGGGTCTTATTCCAGACATGTTTTCTACAAAAAACACGTGCTACTATTGAATAAGAAGCCAGCAACATATTTTGATAAAGTAGGGTTAGGGTTAGGGATACCAAAAGCTTAGACAAGCTTTCAGTGTCAAAAGCTGACTCTTTGAGAAAAAAAATATTTAGGAAACTGTGTAAATGAATAATAATAATTACTCTTATAGAATGAAAGTGCAAAGGATTTGGAAATTTCATCATCTATGTTCCATAGTATCATTTAAAGATTTTAGAGAAATCAGACGGGAAATCAAATAGTACCACGTTAAAAACAGATGCGATCTTATAGTAGAAAATACTGTATAAGCTCAGGCTCAAGCTTTTATCTTTTCCAGTCTAACAATATATCAGATCAGTTAAGTATTACCTTCATGCTTCTAACACTGATATGCTTTTTCTCATAGACAGTGAACTGTTTAGGTAGATGACTGATGCAAGCTGAAGTGTGGCCCTGCCTGTAACGTGCTTGTGAAACAGCTGCAGGACTGGAGGAGAGCAAGAAGCTGGTAATCCTTTTAACTATTCTCTGCACGTTTTGCAGAGGAGATGGTGGTCTGCTGCTTTAGAGTCTTCCAGTTGAATTCACTCTACAGAGACTACAGGCTTGTCCGGCATTAAGAGACTGTCAATCACTAATCTGCATTCTGTTCAAACCTGAGGCAATCATTTGCCCTTACCATAAGCACTGCTGGCCAGTTAGATGCTGTTTCCCAGACCTGCTCAGCCTGTAGATCCTGTTTATTACCGCTGGTTCATCCTTATCTTGTCCCTTTCCTACCTCGGCTTAATCCCCCTTTATAATTATCATCAACTTTAATTACTAAATGTCCAGAGCAACTATTAATCCTGAGCATCATTTCAAATACAGAAACAAAGGCCATGAAACCTTTGAACGTGACATGATGTTAAAGCATTAACAGAAACATTTCAGTGCTGTCACTCTGAGCAGAAAATGTCCCCTTTTGAATCTTTATTTCATAATAATTTTATGTGACACTGTTCCCATCCCACTAGGCTCTGTGGATGACAAGGAACATGGCTTCTATGGTAACCTTGGGATGCTGAAATTGCTTCTGTGACCTCTTTCTGCCCTCAAAACATCCAATAGCTCCTCATTCATTGTCTATTGTAGTAAGTACAGTATTTACAGTTAAAAATATGTTGATAAAATGTATTTAATGTAATTAACGATGTCTATACTTAGAACCACAAATAACTCAGCAAGAAACGATCCACTTGGTCCCATATGTTTGGGGATAATTGGAAAGAACATCTGTGGTTCAGCTTCTGCACGTGTTGCAAACCGTACATACACTGTATGTGAGCCCAAGGTGGTGCGAAGGCTTTACAGACAAATGAGTCACTCCTGCCACATGCTCAGTTGAACAGATGAACTCTTTCCTTCATCTCAGCTGGGCTAACAGCACTAGATCTGAGCTGAGTCAATTAACAATCAGAGCTGGATTTTCTCACACCTGGCGACGGTATTATAAGAGGAGGACGTGATTCTGTTTGCCATTTGTCATCTCCAGATGATGAGCATAAAAGAGAAACTATGCAATGCCATTTAAACGTGCTTTCATTAGAGCAGCAGCGGAAAGGAGACCAGAAAAGGATCCCATTTTCTGCTGATTTTATCTTTGTTAAATTTAGCAGATAAAAGACCACTGGGAAAAATGTCAAGTCCTTCGTTTCTTCCCTCATTAAATCCCTGAGCCAACATGAAGATGCTAACCTCAACTTGGCTTACTGACATTAGCAGTTATAGGAAAGGATAAGTAGGTCCAATAATCTGTAGCTCACGCTTGCTTCAAGTGGTTTATGTCATACTTTTTAAGTAAGAAAAACACAGCAATCCCAATCTGAAATATTACTGTTCTTTCCTTGTTGAGTGAAATTTTATTTTGTTATCAGCCAGTTTGACACACACAACCACAATTATGGGGGATTATCTTTAGATGGGATTAACTACTGTAGCACAGAGTGCATTTCTGAAAGTAAAACTGCAGTAATCCAAAATCCACAGGTAGCGAATAATCCCATACCTACTGTCAGACTTTTAGTCCACACAATCATTTTGATGAAGTGAAGTGTAGCACTGAGATTACTATCATGAACCGTTTGTACCATTAGCAGGCAACAGTCAGATCTGAAGAGGGCTTTGGAAAAGAACATGTTATTGTAGTGTAACGGTTTTGTGCTAAAGTCAAAAACAGGAGATGGAAAAAACATTAATTTTGATATTTTATCTGTTTGCTTCATGTCACAAGGAAGTCAGTAACTTCTTTTTGTGTATTCCATTTATTTTCATCAAATGTGCTGGTATAATAGCACTGCCTTAATAACTGGAATAAAAATTACCTTGAACATCATTAGAGACCTTTAGATCTAGGATTCTCATACAAATTCTTATTCATCCCAGTTCCTGTAACAATTCATGCATACCCTAAGCTGGGCTGTGTATATTAAGCCTTGTTTTTCAGCCCATATAATTACATGATTTGATTGTAAGCAAACTGTCTGAACTTGGAGATCTGGACAGATATTTTCTCCTGATTCTACAAGAATTGGAAGTTAATTCAATGAACAAATTATTCCACAATTTTTATTATCATTGTTTAAAAAAAAAAAACATGGCCCATTATTTTTGAGATTAGATTAACACATAATCGCATCCTTTCTAAACAGCTGCGATATTCAGCAAAGAGCTACATGCTTTAACATTCCTGGCCTTTTTTAAGTAATAAGGATTAAATGTCTCTAGCCCCTCGTAGTCACAATATTTATGGAGGAAGCCAAATGACATGTGTAAATTAACAATCAGGTATTTTACAATATAAAACTGCAAAGATTAGTTGAAAAATGCAAAGTGGAGTATAAACTATGAGGGCACTTTAAAACCGTTCTATCGGGCATATGTTTCTACAGTCTGAAAATACTCATGGGATCTTTTCTGAAATTGCAAAAGGTTCAAAGCAAGAGCCAGACAGAACAGGAAGCAGTGTAATTCTCGTTTGGGACCGTTTTTCACTCATCATTTAAGCAAAATAAAAACTATTTCAGGTACTGTGTTCCACCCGGTGAGCTTATTACATGAGCTTATTCATATGAGTTTATTCACGTGGCTGTTAGTGGTCACTTAACTTTAAAATGCAGTACTAGGTCAGCTTACACAGCTTACACAAACAACCTGCGGGTTTGTTTTCTGAGGGAGGACAGGCTCTCACAAAAGCCTCACCTCAGAAGACATGCAGCTCTGTGGATTACCAGCAGCAAGCAGACTAATGCACCCGCAGTGAAGCATTTAGAGATTTTAGGGGCAGAACATTTCTGTCAGCAATGACGTAAAACATAGCAAAGTTTCCATTTCAAAGTTGAGAAATTAATAAGATTAAAATGTCTTCATCCTAAACACGTACATTCAGATGTATTGCTGTACGGCTAAGTGATCAATACATAACCATTCTAACAATGCAGCTGTCATGCTGAACCAAAACACACCTTTCATGTGGGAAAAAAAAAAGTTATAATCCTAGAAAGTCTAACAAATCACACACCGGAAACCAGTCACGGGGGACCCTGAGTCACTCAGAAACCAGAGCTTAGAACCTGAAGAGACAGGCCTTCAACATTCTCAAACACCAATCAGCACACAATTCAGCAATGGAAAGTGGCAGATCACTGATGCCACTCGGAGATCTGAGTGGCATTAGACTCCGCTCAGGAGGTGAGCCAGTTTCCTTGAGGCCGTGAAGCCGGATCTGCGTCAGTACAAGCAAAGCATCTGACAGTGAAGAACAACCCACTTTCACACATTAACGTGTCGTCACTAACTTCAAAGTTGGGACAAAGTTGGGACAAAGTATAGCAAAGGAACATGTGCAGACTTTTAGTGTAATGAAGAACATTACCTGTTTGGATTGGCATAAAAAAAAAGAGACGCTATATAATCTGTTCATTTATGTTACCATTCCTCCTGACATACCGTGACAAGATTAGAACATCCAAACAGTTTAATATCAAGGGAATGTTAAGCTATTTAAACTTTCCAATTTTGATGGTACAGTCACTAAAAAGGACATAAATTGGGGGAAAACACAAATTTTGTGTTCAAAGAGTATGCTGAAAACATATTATGTATCTCAGCCAGACAAATGTGAGAAAATCCTGTAAGTTCACAATGTTCAAACTTTGTTTGGAGACATTTTCACCCTGGCATGACTTTTGTAGGACCCCTGCATGTCAAACTCTTGCTCTACAAGTTCATCTCACAAACATGCCAGTCCTGTCACTGCATGCTGTGTCTTATATTTGTTAAAACATCCCATGAGAGTTCACAACAGTTATGGTGGCTGAAGGCTTTTAATAGAGTCTTAATGATTAAAGTAGTGGATCCTCCCTTCACTACAGATTGTTCAAATGAGATTCTTGAAGAGCCTCATTAGATTAAAAGAAGTTAATGACACTGTAGACAGTATTTGGTTTTGCTGATGAGACCAGAGCAGGTGTCAGTGTTGTGGAGGAATAGAGCTGCCTGCACTGTGATTAATGAAGCAGCTCCAAACTCTTCTCTGCATATCTATTGATTCATTTCTGTGGCTAGCCTTGAGCTGAATTAATCTGCCTGCAAATATGCAAGACTTATGTCTTCTTCTGCACTTAGTCCTCCAGTCTGAGGCAGACATGAATCGACTGGCTGACACTCATAGCCCAAGAGGGGGGTTTATCAATGCACTGTGCTAGGATCAAGTCTGAGGAAAGTAACAAAAGCACAAAGTTTTCTCAGAAATATGGAATGTTTAACTGAATATAATGATAAAATAGAAAAATGATGAGAAAAAGCAATGAGAAAAATGTACATTAAATTGGACCGTGAAGTAAAACACATACGGTGCAAATGTTTGCATAACCGATGCAGAGTTTATCATTTCAACTGTTAATGCATATGCACGAGAGTTATCTAAGAGAGGCTTCAAGCCCTGGAAAGTTATAAAGACAAGCAAGTGTATACGTCATGCTTTGACACATCACTTTGTCCGCACAACTAAGCTTCACAAGGACAGGGGGAAAACTAACACAACGTGATTCACTGGTGTTGATACTGGTGCTCTGATACACAGAACCATGTTTCTCTCTTTCAGTCTCTGCATCTTTTCTGCTTTCACGTCTTTGCTAACAAAATAAATCCCTGAGGGAGTCAGAGAGAGAAAACAGTGCCCTGTCACAAAACTGAGTCACCAAGAAGACACCCTGTAACAGAAAGAGACTTTCTTACTGAGTGACAGTTTGAATGGCATGTCTTTGTGATATGATTACTACTAAGATCACCACAGAACATTACTTTACTTTAATACTGATCTGGTTGGAGGGAATTCAAAATGGATTTTTCCCTCCATTATTCCAGTTTATAATTGGATTGTACTTTTCAGGATTTTAAATCTGTCTGTAGATGCAAAAATGAGAAGCTCATGCTCAATCCCTATTTTTTCTAATTTTCTGACCAAATAATGTTTTTGTAAAGATGTAAATATTCAGAGAACTCCAGCTGCAAAAGTTCACACAATACTAAAATGGAATTAAAATACGTCATTCTAGATAATTTAAGCAGCTTGGCAAGAGAGATTTTTTTTTTCAAAGTGAGAGAAAAGGGGGTATCACTCTGTTCAGAAAAAGCGGGGCAGTGAGAAGCTTCTGCAGTCCAACAGCTTGCAGGGGGGGAAAGGAGCTGTGGAGATGGCAGGTGGTTCCGGCTTTAATGGACTGTTTCCCTGAAATAATTTGTGGGACAGGTGGTTGCCAACATTGGCAGGGTCGGTGGTGATTTTCCCCGTGCGGTTCTCGGCTCTTGTGCAATTCAAGTCTCTGATGGAGGGCAGCTGGTACCAAATGACCCTCTCAGCGTATTACAGTCTACTGTCCTCCCCCCAACCCCTTCTATTTTTTTCCTTTAATAGGAAAGCACATGAGCTACACCACATTTGTGGCTTTTTCTATAAATTTACGAAAGGAGACGAGCCTTGGTGAACACTCATAGTTAAGTTGAAGATGTTTTACTCTCATCTAACAGTTTTGGCGATGGTGCTCCCAGAGAGCGTGCCATTGATTTTCAGTGGGAGACAAGAACAAAAGCTCCCATGGAGGTTAATCTTGAAATCAATGTATTAAACCATGTTTTACTCTCTGCACTTTCAGCAAAAAACTGATAAGCTTCTCTTACTGGTCTTTTGTTTTAGAAGTTAGTTGTCATGCGTCTTATACTATAAACATTAAACAAACATACTAAGAAGAGAAGCTATATAATGTGTTCAAAAGAATATCTATTTTCCATTATATGTTTTGTTAAAGCAGGTATAATGCATCAACAAAATGAATCACAGAGATTGAGCAGTAGAGTGCTTTAACAACAAATGCACCATGTCACCAAAATTTTCCTTTTGTGCCTTCCTCCAGGAAAGCAGCTTTAGATGAGGTATTCTCAGTAGCTCACTAGGCAGTAATATTTGGATTAAATGTTTTTTTAAAACTGTCTGTAGTACCCTGATTAGGATGCAGCTTTACCACGTATAGTAATACCAAAAGTCAGGTAGCAGTACTGCCAAAATAAGCCAATAAGTTTACTGATTTTTTAAGCACTTCAAGCAGAGTCAGAATATAATAGTAGGGAGTTTCAATTGCATTTCTATACTGTAAATAAAACAGGAAGACTGTTATGAGCACGCTGCCACGGTGTGAGTGTTGGTTATTTTATGCTTTCACTAAACCTGGGAACAGCCGTTTTTATTGGTTGTAATTAACAATAAATTTAAGGGGAAAGTAATGTCCAGAAATTTACAGATGTAAAAAGTGCTGTCCTCTATAGTGTTTTTTTTATCGTTTAATAGAAAACTGAGCACGAGGACAAAGACGCAGTAACGTGTGTGACGGTGCGTAAGGTGTCCTGCGCATCAGGACGGAACGGTTGCGATTAGTCCCTCTAGGTTTCTTTGGCAACCCTGTCTCCGTTCTGTCTCCATGGCAATGCCAAGGCAGTTTACTTCCTTTTTTTCCCAGAAATACGGGGCCTCTTTGTTACGCCACAGGTCATAAACTCAAGCTTCGAGACCGAGAGGGCTCCGCGCTTCGTGGCGGTGCAGATGTGTCGAGAGTGTGCGGCTCAGTGTGCGAGCGAGAAACACAAAGGGACCTTTCAACAGGATGCCAGTGACACAAAAGGATGCCACCAGCATCACTACACTGGTTATACTGGTTACCTTATTAACATCCTGTAACACACAGCCTGTAACGTATTGCCTTTGCTAAATCATCTGCGTTTCTGACGATCACCAAGTCAAGGCAAGAAATGCATGTGATCTTAAATTCAACACATCGTGCAGCGTATAGGCCTGCAATGCAAATCTCAAACAGCAATATCCACATGCATCGTGCTGGGAACAGTGAACCATCCAGCGGTTGCTATTGTTTTCAGTCAAACCTCAAAGGGTGATTTGAGCACCATGCAGGGAATGAATGAGCGCATGGTCGTGTCTAAACCTGTGATTTGGGGATAAAGCAAGCTGTGCAAGGCAAGGCTCTCCTCTTACCCTTGGAAGCATCCTTGTCTTCTTTAGGCTTCGCCACTTTTCCGCTCATAGATCCCAGTTTGGATGTGTAATTCCCGAATTAGATAAGAATCGAAATCCTCTTAATTGCTGACAGTCCTCAATGAAATCCTGACCGGAGATTCCAAGTGCTGAGATAAGGCTTCTGTAAAGAGAAATATTCATCAAAATTGCATTTTCTCTCATGACACAACAGCTGCGTTTGGTGTTCCAGCAGGGCCAAAGAACCTAACAATGGACCGTGGGAGCTACTCGTGCTGCAAGGTGTTTCTCAACTGGGTATCAATGAAAACATTCAACTATTGATAGACACACTCACACGCTACACGACAAAGACCTCATGTAGTTTCAATAAACACAAAGAAGCAGCCTATACGCATGCCTATCTTCGCATAGCCTTTCCAGTGATTTAAGATCGCGCTTTAACCTACCTTATCTCCTCCACGTTTTCTGCTACATCAATGCACATTGATGAAAGGAAACGTCCCCACCATGAATCCCGTTATGTTGCATACGAAAAATCACGACCTACTCTATTGTGACAAGGGAGAGGAGAAAAAGCTGCGAAATGGAGCGCACGCTTGTTCCCCAAAGGTCTTCAGTCAAGAAAAATTGAAGTGAACAATACACTGAGCTGTAGTATCTAACAAACCCCGAGAGTAATCCCATCCAGTGTGGCTTTTGGCGACCAGGTTTTCTTGTCTGAGGCTTTCACGGTCGAGCTCTGCTCCTCTAAACACTCGGCAGATAGGATCAACAGGATACACAACGTGAGAGCGCTCTACCAGTTACAGCGCCTGTTCACACAGTGGACAATAGTTTTTTGACCCCCGTACGACGGCTGTGATGAAAACGAGCTGCTCCATCCATGAATGCAGTCAGCATGTGAGCTGTGATGTCGATGCGGAGAAGAATTAAAGCAGGAGGTTGTGCTGCATGGCGCGCACCATCTTGCTGTTGCTCTTATTCAGTTGCCTTTGCAGAGCTATGCGTTATCCCATTCACATCCTAGATGCGCATTTTCTAAATATATTATCGGAGGTGTTTCCTCTGAATTAATTAAATATGCATTTGGAAGCCAGTGAGCGGCTGGAGGATATGCATAAAAATAAAAACCGTGGTTAATTCCTGTTATGCTTTCTTATACCTGCAGCTTTATCATTTTACAGTTTACATAACCTCATTAGTTAATAAGATATTTATTACATATGACTAATACCGATGGTGTTATGTAAAACAAGCTCCGATGGATCAGGATCTTAACTGAGAATATAACCCATCTTAAGACTGGATAGTGGAACGTATCAGTTCGTTTTAGTTTCTTGAACACTTCTCAGGTCCTTGAAAGTTTTTCAGGTCCTTGAAAGGACACATCCAGTTCTATAGTGTTTAGAGAGTGACAAGCACATTAAGTCTTTTCCCCCTTCTGGCAGCAGATCAGCATTTTTTTTCCCAGATGCCACCACACATTTCTGTTACATAATCACAAGGTGAAGTTTTGTCCCCATGCATGCCGCACAGATTTTTACAGGTGTAACTGGTTCAGATAAATAAAGAGGATTATTTGAGGAAGGCATGCAAGTTTACACATTTTTTTTTTTAAAAAACATGCAATACAGTTTGAATGTAGATTAAATAAATCGTATACTGAGTAACTCGTTTGTGATGTGTTTCACTGGGAGTCATGACAAATCGATTGTGTACGAGTGAGAAAAGCCTGAATTTGGGTGCACTCACAGTAAAATACATGCAATAAAGAGTTAACTATAAATATCTTGTTCTAAGTGTTTAGAGACTATCAGACTAACTAATAAAGCCATTCGTTAATATTACTGAAACATATTATTGCAGTAATATGATATGTATGTTTCCTTACCTTGTGAAACCTATGAAGATGAAGCCTAAGCTTCACTTGAACTCACATTAAACTGTCAAATTTCGACTGAGCTATATTAACATCAAAACTCCATATTGAATTCCATTTTTAGAGACACTACATTCATTTTAGTTAGGAGTGCTTTTTTTTTAGCTTCTATTAAAAAGTCTTTCAATCCATGTCCAGTTTTTAGTAGGCTCTATGGCACATCCCCTGGTCACGTAGCGCTGTATGCGTTGGTAGTAAAGAGAAAAAGACCCCTGGGTTGAGGGTTACACGGTCTATATAGTTGCTATTTTTAGAAGAAACTGGAACCACTTCGAACTTTCTTCTTTCTTTTCTTCTTTTTGCTCAGACATTTGAGACATACTGGGACCTGTCGTGGTGAGTGGCTTTCCCTTAAAACAGTCCAATCATTGCATTGTTTTTTAAATTGTTATATTTCTGACACAGAATTTAAATAAAATGAATTCCACTTAAGCTAAATACTCATATTTTTTTATACTTTTAAGACAGAGTATTTTTATTAAAACATAAAATGCATCAAGCAGCGAAAACATATTGTGTAGGTTCCCCTAATGCTGCAAAAACACCTCTAACCTACAGGCCATGGACACAGAACCTCTGTGGGTGTCCAGAGGAATCCCACTGAGTTATGTGGATTACGGGATGGGGCCTCGATGCAAAAAAACACACATGCATTCCTATATTTTTTTTTTTATCTTTAGATTGTATTGAAAGTTGTGATAGATGCTGCAAAATCCTTGCCTATGAAGTTATGAAGAAATATAGACATATTAATTTTTCTTAAATCCAATTTAACTGCTCGGTTACATTTA
>VUQR01012140.1:30716-42291 GCA_015108515.1 Hemichromis elongatus
ACATTTATTGACCATGAAAATTCTATGATTCATGAAACCAGCTGTCTCAGAATGAGAAATAAATAAATCAATAGGAGCTCAACCCTCAGAAGGATATACTTCTGAGGGTTCATCTGAAATGATCAGTCACTAAGCCTACAAAAAAGTAATATGACACAAATCATAAATGCCTTTTAAGCATTAAATAAGCAGTGGGTTTCAGTTCCATAAGTCTTTGTAGATTTTTTTCATTAAAAAAAAAAAAAACGTCTGTCAAATTATACTCACTGATGAATGTGGCTGTACTTTGATGATCTACATGATGAACCTGTTAATAATATTGCTTTATAAGATCTACTCTACTGCAGGTCATTCATTTATATATGAATTACACAAAAAAGAGTCTGAAAGGTGCGTTCAGGTAGTGTGGTGACCATTAGTTTTAAATTACACATACATGTAGAAAAAAGTAACTGAATGGTTTGTAGATATATACTCAAGTACTCAAATTGATACAAAGGAATGAGTTTAAGGTAGAACACTGACTCACCAACTGGACATGAGAGTGACGATAAATGTCAATGGCTTGTGCTCCCACTGTGTCCATGGCCTGTGGCCCCTTTTGACCTTTCCAGGAGGGCGTTACACTGTAGTGGTACATCCATTCCCAATCTGTTTAAAGCAAAGCTAGGGACCCAGTTCAATATGGTGCAAACAAACTCCTGACTCACACTCTATAACCTCTGACGTCAGTTAGAGGTTATAGAGTACCAAGTTGTTTCCACCCATTCACTAAATATACACCAATTTTTTTTTTTTTTTTAAAAAGCATCCTGTTTTGAGGGGTTTCAATCCTGATCAATTGATCCTGATCCTAGGCAACTCCCCCACATGAATAGAAAGGTTTGATCAAGGGATAAAGGTTATCACGCATAACAACTTGGTATTGATTTTCACTGACCCAGAGGGAAACAAAGGCAAACTGGAGCCCCACCCCCTCTACCCCTCAGTATAAGGTGGATCCCTTCATTGTACATATACAGCACCGAGGCCTGCAATGTTGTTTAGAATATGTTAAATAGTGATTCTGAACATTTGCTTTCACATCCCTGCAGGTCTTTGTCTCTGTTTTCCTGCATGGCTGAGCACTTAAATGTACTTTCTTAATAATGAGAAGCTTATGAGTTGCGACCTTACTTTAAGATCTAATTTTTGACATATTTTTATGCTGATACAGTCGCTTTTTCTTTTTTTCCTTATTTATTTTTTACATGCTACATTAATACGTAAGCATCGCCATCTTCAAACATGAGTTTTCCATCCCATTTACTGAAGCATCTCCAATAGATGAAAATGCCGGTCACTTTAGACTTCGTGCCAAAATGGTAACTACTTGAGCATGTTGGGACGTGGAAGCTCCTGCCATCCATGTTCCAACAATAAACCCTCTTTCATGGTCACTTTAGTCTTTTCCTATTCCCATCCGTTTTTTATGCTTGGCACTGGGCATAATTGGACTTTAACTGCTTAGCTGTAGTGTGGAGGGAGTGGGCAGAAGCCTATGTAATCGTTCTGGTTGTCCACTCAATTATAAAGCCTTTTCCTTTAATTTGTCACATGTCCGTATCAGACAGTTTTAGTAATTTGTTGGTAATTTGCATGAGATTTATTTTGAAAGTAAAACAAGAACAATTATCCCAACTTAAAGAACAATTATCATTCCTAAAACTAAAAACAAATAGCATACATACACATACACTACCCTTATTATCATTTCCTACAGGATTACAGTATACTGTAGAATGCCAGTGCAGCTTATTCAGCAGAAGAAGGCTTACTGTTGGCTAGACTGTATGTCGCTACTCTTGTGATATTAGATAGTTAATTGTTATTTCTATAGATATATTCTAAGATAATTAGATGACAGTATTCCAGAGAACAGTAAATCATTCAAAGCAGCACAATAGCATTAGAGATGGCGTGTTCTGCTTTTGTTTGAGTAGGCATCTTTTGGAAGGTTTCTTCCAATATTTGTGGAATGCAACATTTGTGTTGTCAGATTTGTGAAAAAGCTTTTTTTTGTTTTACATATAGTAGTTTGATTTCCTATGCCAGTAGTGAAGTAATACAGTACCATGTAAAAAGTCTTGAACCAGTCCTCATTTCTTTATGTTTTGCTAGGAAAAGGGGAAATCCTATTTCTTAAGGACATGACTGTCACATACTGTTAATCTGCTATAGATAGTTTTTTAGACCTGTCACTTCTGCTTTGCCCAGTTTCCTCAAAATTTTGAGAACACACTGCACAGCATGCTGAGAAATGCCAAAATAGTTTTTAGTTGATAGGACTGTGGGAAATACCTTGTTGGTACAAAATTAATACTTTTTTTTTGTAAATTTGACTAAAGAAATGGAATCAAATGATGTGTTGTTATGGCAGGCATCTAGTAACAAAGTGCCTAAACTTATCATTTCAAACTGTAACTTTTCTAAGTTGCCACAACACTAGCTCATCCATTGAGTTAGGCGCCCTATTAAAGCTTGAATGATTCAAAGGTCAGTGTTATCTAGTCAGCTGGATAGTGTAGTGGTAAGACTACACACCTTTGGAGCGGGAGTCGCAAGTTCCCCCAGTAAAGGTCCTGACTAGACCCTCCATGCTAAAACTAAGCCCTGGAATAGCGCAACCACATCTGCAGCCTGTCTGCAGCTCGGACGCAAGCATTTCACTGCGTGTTGTACAGTGTATGTGACAAATAAAATTTTAATTTATTTATAATTTTTTAATTTAAGTGGCTTAACAGGAAAAAAAATCCTCTAAAAATGTTCAGTTTTAAAGACTGAAAACCAGTTGCAACTAGTACTGATACTACTGCTGTTGGCAATTCTTGTTTTGTGCTGTATCCTGCATCTTAGTTTTAAGTGACTGGTCATTATTAAGCATTTTCTTCTCATGGTTTTGGGAGACACAGTCCGTTTCTTTGCTCATTGTGCGTTATCCATGGCAGGTAAAATCAATTTCCATTTACATGGAACAGCCAAACAACCCATCTGGACTCTGAGCTGGCTTATAAATCAGTTCCATCACCAACTAACAGTGAACAAGCTGCTTGATTTGCTGCTGGCCTGTACTTAACATCACCCAAGGTTATACTTGTGGAGGAGTCAGTACAGGTGTTATAAGGATCAGTCCCACAAGATCATCCTTTAGGACAGGCAGTGAGGTGGAGGCTGATTAACGTTCCAGTATTGTGCAGCTGGGTTAGTCATCTTCCCCTGATTGTAGGTGTTAGCCTGATTCAAGCTGAGGGTGGCTGATAAGGTAATCAGCCTGGTGCTGTAACAGGGGTGCTGGTAACAATGTATGTTGTGTAATATGAATGGCATTAAACAAAAACTAGCTTCTAACAGTCCAAACGTGCCCAAACTTTTAGAGATCACTACACCTTGTAATATTTCATGTTATCAGTGGACTAATTATAGATGAACTGAGTAGTTTGGGAATTTTTGCAGTTAATTTAAGACCGGAGGATTCTAAAAAGAGATTTAATTTTAGTAGAGTAAATGATGCCATGGAGCAGAGGTCAGTGTCATTTGTATATCAAGCAAAGCATGTTCCATAATCATATTTTGATTGTCAGTGAATGTAATGAATAATAATGCAGCAGAGAAGCAAATGCATGATAATAAAATCGAAGGACTGAAAATGAAGCTAAAGGTGATACTAGCCTTTGTCCATTTGTGTGTATGTGCCCATACAGTTTGCACATAAAAGTGATGGATTTCGTTGTAGGACTGCTGCACATGCTCATTTATCTCTGATTCCCAAAGAGCTCCAGCACACTGACCTCAGTTCCAAAGGGTCAGGATGGGGTCAGCAAGTTATTTCAAAACCAAAGAGGTCAGGGTTAAAAGATGAGAAATGATGTCATATTTCTTTTACATCACACACTACATAATTGACTTGGCCACTCCCCAGATTGCATTTTTACGGTATATCTCCCATGTCACAGAGCTACGGTATATTTCAGCTGCTGGGCATATGACCTACATGGAATTGGAGCAGATGATACACATAGAGCCTTCAGTTCAATTCAATTCAATTTTATTTATATAGCGCCAGATCACAACAACAGTCACCTCAAGGCGTTTTATATAGTACAATAGTACATACAGAGAAAACCCAACAATCATATGACCCCTCCATATGAACAAGCACTTTGGCGACAGTGGGAAGGAAAAACTCCCTTTTAACAGGAAGAAACCTCCAGCAGAACCAGGCCTTCATGTCTCTATTTGCAGGTGACTAATTATCAACTATATCTTGTTTTGCTTTAAAAGAAAAAAAGACCACAGATGCAAAAACTGATGCAATCAAATATCAGTTTGACCCACTTCTGCCTCATTGCCCTTGTGTCAGTTTAGCCTTTTGGAAATTCTCTTCTTGACATTCATCAGGAAAACCATCATCTTCGTAGGCACTTTCTGACCAGGAGGGATGGGAGCTCCACTTTTAGTAACAGTGGCTGAACATCCCCGAGCCAACAGCGTCTGTCAGCTTGGCTGAATCACAGCAGTAGATCTGAGCTCTAATTTCCAGGGAACTCTGAAATTTACAGTGTTTCTGGGCCACTCTTGGGAAAAGAGTGATCAGTTGTTAAATGTTAACCTTTGGTAGGGTTTTTTCCTCAGATTATTCCATAGGATGATGAAGGGATGGTTTCATAATAAAGTCATCAGTTATATTAAATCAACAACTATAACTCATTTGTACACTGTGTGCAACTACTTTTTTTTTTTTACATTTACTTATTCATTGGATGTTTGTTTTTTTTTAATGTGTGTATTTCATACTTAACTTAAGAGGATTTTATCAAAAAGGCTTTCAACAGTTTAGGACTATTACACTGTGAGTGGTGTTATAATCCTGTGTATCTTGTGAATAAAAAGACAGTTGTTGAAATGTCACTGTGTTTGGCTTGGTGGGTAGTAGTCCTGTGCGTGCAGGCATGTTGGATAATGGCCATTAAACATTAGGCTCTTAAATTACAGAAATGATTAACCGAACGAGGCACTCTGAAATATCACATTAATGTATTAATGTCAATGAGTTTATCAAAAGGAGGGGCTAATGGAGGGGTGGGGGGTAGTGCTTTGAGGGCCACTGTGCTTCTTTGTACAGTTCCCTGTTGATATTACTGTAAACACTAACAAGACTGGAGTGCCCTTTAACACAATTCTCCGTGCAGTCTTTGAGCATCTACTGATGTTAATGTGAAACATACCTTAAACAGTACAATACAGCCACATAGATTCAACACTGGCCCCAAACCATTATCATAATATCAGACACAGTTCCAGATATGTAAAAACAAGAGTTGCATTTTTTTCTGCTTTCTAGAGATTGTTTGAGCATATAGGACCAAGTATTTGGTAAGTGGCACAGTTTTGCAGTTTTGTCTCTGTACACCAAAACTGTGGATTTCAAATCAACCAGCCAAGCAAGCAAACCATCATTATTTCCATTCGACTGCCAGATTGGCGCCACCTGGGATCCCAAGGCTGGAGCTAAAACATAACAACAATTTCTCCCCTGATAACAAACTGTGTTTAGACTCTTTGTTCCAACGCGTTCGTACGCTTATCTCCAAGGCCGAGATGGATGGCGGGTCAGGCCCAGCGCTGGAAGGCTGCAGGGCGGGATGCTGTGTCTAGATCGGCCTATTTGTCTCACCCCTTACTCACCCCTACTGCTTGTCACGTGTTACATGGTGTTCATGTGTTTTAGCTGCTTTTTTGTGCTGAAGATGTGGACTTTGTGCTGAAGATGTGGACTTTTTCTGTTCTCAAATTGTTCTCCCATTAGGAGTTCAGTCTGGGTGGAGTTTTTTTCTCTTCCTCTCACCTCATGTTGTGTATTTTCACTGTTCTTCCTATCAGCCTACCTATCTGACCTGTGTCCCTATGTGATGTCTGTGTATGTTTGGTCGGAAGGTTCCTTTCTAAGTGCGCATGCGCCAACTAGCATGCTGCCTGCTGTAACCCATAATTTCCTTCAGGATTAATAAAGTATATCTCATCTCATCTCAAGATGTAACTGAAGTGCAGACTTTCAGCTTCAGCTCAAGAGGTTTTATAAACATTTTGCATGAACTATTTAGATATTACTGCCATTTTTATATAAAGGTCCACTTTTAAGAGCTTCAAAAGTAGATGGACATAGAGGCAGGAGGTTAACAGCCCTAATTTTATTATTCTATGGAAAACCAATAAAATGACATTCCAGACTTGACCTCTGTAAGCACTCTCCTGCTAGCTTTATGCCCTCACACACTCATTTTTAGCCACGTTGAGTTAAAAAGTTAAGTCTGTTTTGTAAATCTTCATACCATATTTCAAAATGGATGATTATCTTTGAAGCCATATGCTCATTAGCTAACGAGTTGTGATTCATATGCAAACAAGAGATGCCTTTATGAAGGTATATACAGCCAGTTTGGAACACTGTTTACACTGGAGGACAGAAAGGACAACATCTGAAAGAGCCTGCACAGTTTTAGAAAGTAGTGTTTCTGAGTGGGGTTTTTTTTTCATTATTTGTTTCCAGTAGGTAGTTAGCCTAGCTATAAGCAGAGAAAATATTAACCTGAGTTGCACAAAGTAGCCATTTCTCAACTTTCAGTCTTTATGCTATGCTAAGCTACGCAACTGGAACGGCAGCTTGGTGGTGGCATGGTGGTTAGCACTGTTACCTCACAGCATGAAGGTCCTGGGTTCAACTCCACAATCTAGCCAAGTTGCTCTGGTTTCCTTGCACAGTTAAAAGTCATGTGGGTTTAGGGTTAGGTTCATTGGTGTTTCTAAATTACCCACAAGTGTGAATGTTAGTGCAAATGGTTGTTGTGTTAGCCAGTTTAGAGACCCGTTCACAGTGTACCTCAACTCTGCAATGGGCCCTTGCAACCCTAAAGAAAAGAGGATGGATGCACTGGAAATTGTTATAAATTACCATTAAGTATTTTTGTTGGACTAACGTAATTTGCATGGGTTGGATCAACTCAATTAAATTAAGTTTGAATCAAGTGTAGTAAATAACTTGATTCACTATTAATTAATTAAGTTGGTCCAACTCAAGTACATGAAGTTGGAATAACAGAATTGCATAATGCTTAAATAAAGCAATTTAATTACGTGGAAATTCTTTCCATGATTTTTTTATGTTCATTCAAAGAGTTATTTTTTGAGTGTAAGCACGACCTCTTGGACTACAATAAACCACCCTTGTCTCTGCTTCATATGCAGGGATCTCTTTAGAAACACACACTGTTTGTTCAGGCTCCAATTTTGTTCAGTACTTCAACAGCAGCTCTTTATCTTCACATTGGTCTAATTATAAAAAAAAAAAAAAAATTGTCTCAGAGGAGATCATAAACTAACTGAGACTGAGTGTTTTAACGTCACTGTAGGTCACATTGCACAAGACTTGGGCCTATGTTTCCTATACAGTGATATAGGTACAAGTCTTATATATAACGTAAAATTTTTATTTGTTATTGTAATGAAGTTGAAGTGTGTGTGTGTGTGTGTGTGTGTGTGTGTGTGTGTGTGTGTGTGTGTGTGTGTGTGTAAATATGAGCTCACATGAGAATAACTTTAACATAAATATGATGTGTCCTGAAGAAGCCCTGAGCTCATGTTGTCTCACTGTAACAACTGGAAGAAATGAGTGATCTAAATAAAACATAACTCCTTCTGCTGTGCCCCAGGGTATTTTCATGTCATTAACATTGCATCACTTAAATGCCATGCTGTACCAACAATTTATCTTTACACACAATGTTTCACGAGCACTAATCAGTAGAAAACGCAGAGTCTAATGAGTAGAAGCAAGGTCACCGTGAGGGTGAATTTCTGCAAAGGTTAGACAGGACAGGCACAGTAGGTCCTGATTAACACGGTCAGTATCTTGATGATGAAAGCCACATTTTTGTGGGTTTTTCAGATGATCATCATCCAAATTGCAGCTCAAGTTCACACAGAATAAACAGTTTGTGTATATATATATATATATATATATATATTATTTTTTTTAAACTTCTGTTCAAAATTTCATTTTGGATTTTTTGGTGGTTTGGTTATCCTTTTGTACTTTTATCCAGATAACTGATTCAGTCACCACTGCATATTTGACATACAAATCTTACAAAATCCTGCAGCTTTTGTTTGAGCTGCAGAAACATTCAGGTTGAAAACAACAGAAGAAGCTTTTACCAAAACAAAAAATAAGCCTTTAGCAAATGACAGCTTCTCCCTGGTGAAAAACTGCGGTCTGGGTTGCCTGATCTCCTTTGCAGCCCAGGAGATACTGTACAGAAACAATCAATAGCACTGAGCAACCATCAGAGTTTTTATTATCTGTAAGGCCCTGACTCGATCCCCCACTGTAGTGACTAATGTAATTGGAGCAGACACAGACTCCCAAGCTGTGTGGTGCTGCCAAAGACTGAGAGTAGACAGAGATGTCAGGAAGATCTTCATAAATCAATAGTTAGTCACAGGCAATTTTATTTCCTTCTATCCATTCATACATCTGCTACGTCCATCTAAAACAATCTTGTTAGCCTGCTTTACACACAAGTCATCACCTCAGTTATAACAGTTAAAACCATTGCTTCTATTTTCTCCTGCCCATACTATAGTAAGCCTTGTCAATTGTCTGCATCCATTCTGCTATTACACTAGACTGAGACACTATGTGGAAAGAATGCCATTGGGGATATCGTGCCCACAGACTGTTCACAAAGCTCAGCAACAGACTCACATTTAGATTCTGACTCAGTGAGGGGAAGTTCAGGTGGAAATGTTTTGGACTGAAGTTGGAATACCTGTCAGTAACATTCACTCAAAAAAGTCTGGTGACTGTTACTCCAAGCGGTCAAACTCTGGAATAAATGGTATGACTGAACCACTTTACTCACAAACTCCTGCTGGAAAAAAAAATTGAGAAGCTCTTGTATTGAGTAGACAGTGTTAATTACTCAGGTGTGAATTATTCATCCTCTCAACGATTCTGTGAAATATAAATGCCCTCAGTCAATAGTTGCCAACACTTGAGAAGATTGCAGACTCCCTGTGGGGGCATTCCAGAGCCAGTGATGGTTTTGCATCTTTTATGCCAGACCACAAAACGACACTAGAGTTAAAACTTCAGCTGGCACAGTGAATCAGCACCCTTGACTGCACGCCATGACTACATCATCTTGATTATTCTTTGAAAATATTGAATGATTATGAAAGGCGTGAGCACAACTGGTAAAGATCCAATACTGCACAGTACTCAGAGGTTTTGACTAACACTGAAATAGGAAACTTTGAGTGATTTTGAAGAGCATGAGTATCTTCTCTCTGAGTTAAGTGCATATTTGGGAATGTGAAAGAGCCATCACTGATTCAAGTTCAGACTCTAAAATCCACCATCGGTAATAACAGGTATTTAAAGGGCAAAGCCCCTATTTCATCCGCTAGAGCAGGGGGGTCTCGTACCTAAACTCTGGAGCCATATGCATCTCATTTGCTCCGTGTAGCTTTGCAAAAAAACTAGATGAATATGGATGATGGTAATAAACTGTTTTTTATGTAATTTTCATTCTGCAGCTTTAAAAATAAGCAATTTTTACACATATACACAAGTACGCCTAAGCATCCTGATACTTCATCCTCCACTTCACAACTGTTCATTTATGTTGGTTATAAATAAATAATTGGATAAGTTTGACATTTTCATACATGTAACAAAAGCCTGCTATTAGTGCAATTAAAAAGGAACTACACCGCTGTGTAGATATATGTAAAGATTTTAATAATCCAAACCCATTAGTAATGCTGAGAGGATTGTTTAAAGAGAATAGGTTGTCCAACCTTTTGGCATTTTATGGCTACAACAGATGTTTTTCTTTCTGTATATGTGTTTGTTGTTTGTTTTGTTTTTTTACATTTGTTCAAAAATTGCTCTAATGGTATAAAAGGTTGCTGAAGATTTAAATAGAGCATGTTCATAGGTGTTAATTGGGTGGCACTGGCCTCTCCTGAATGAGATCCAGGGCCTGTGAATGACTCCATAACTTATATTTGATGCTGTATTTGTATTATCTGTGAGGTTGTTTCCGGTCGTATGGCTGCTATCTTGGCCATGTCTCTCTTGTAAAAGAGATTGAGAGCCCAGTGGGACTTCTTTGTAAAATTGAAGTAATAATTATAGAATCCTCATAGACTGATATTAAAAGCATATGGTTAAGGTGAGAAAGTAAAAACAAGTTGTGATGGAAAAAGGTTTTTGATCATTAGAAATATGATGAAATACTAAGAAATGTGATAAAGACGGATGATTATTAATAGATCTGTGAAAGTGCATCTTCAAAGCTTAACACAGTTTTTGTTGTTTGGCTCACATAATAACAGCTTTTATAATCCATAGAGTCACAGATTTTCCACTAAAACACTTTTCTTGACTACTCTTTAATTAGGAGTTGGTAAAATCTTACTAGGAAAATAAGAAACGTGTTCAAAGATACGCTGAAATACAGCAAATTAAGCAAAAACACAGTTTGTACAAATTTAATGAGCTTGAATATATAGTAAATATTTACAGTATTTTGACCATCTTTATTCTTAAATGCAGCCTGAACTCTTTGACAAGCTTTATTATAATTTCTTCAAGTAGACTTTAGGAGGAGTTTTTTCAGGCGTCTTCTTCAGATTGTGGCTGCCTTTTTTCAGTTCTGTTTTAAGATGATCTCATAATATTTCAATAATATTGGGGTCTTGGCTCTGGGGAGGCCAATCAATGATTGATAATGTGCACAAGTGCAGTTGGTGTGTTTCAGATCATGAAACGTTGTTGCTAATGAGTTGTTTTCCACACTATGCTGCATTATTAGGAGTCTGCCATAATCACATCAGTATAAACTTCTATGAGATAAAAAGTGTCATATTCTGATAACATTTTTATAAAAATGGTATGCCTTTACATTTCCTAGTGTGCACAACAACAAGAAACGCCCAGGCATGTCAGAGAGCAAGAGCCATACATCTGCCTCCAATAACAATTTAATATGTAAATCAGCTTCAGCATGTCCTGACAAAGCACAGTAGTTTGTTCGATAATATAATTTTTCCATTACAGTCCAAGTTTTTATGTGGCCCTGCTCAGTTGAGTTAATATTTTATGTTTGGGTTGCACATCACTAGCTGCTAGTATTTAAGATTCATCCAGTTACATGGTGAAAAAGCAGCACTTACATCTGATTTATAATTTGTCACTACTATTGTTCTATAATGCTGCTCCTGCTGCTGCTTCTGCTGACACCTTGTTTCAATAATGTCACACTTTGAATGAGGACGTGTGTCATCAATGACAGCAGCTTATTGGAAATTTATGAAAAAATACCCTTCATTTACACTTATAAATGTTGTCATTTCATTTTACTTCTCCTTCATCATCAATAATATAATTTTATTAAAGTTTCTGGAAATGTAATGATATAATTTTGAGGTTATATGGCTTTCTCCTATGCAAGCAAAATATGGTGGTATATTT
>VUQR01012141.1:9620-27387 GCA_015108515.1 Hemichromis elongatus
TGTTTAAAACCCCCCCCCCCCCAAAAAAACCACAAAAAAACCACACACTTTTTCCTGATAGTACTCACTCTTTTGACGGCTAGTGTTGCAATGCCAAGCATGGCTGCCCCTCCCACCCCCAGCACAAGCTTGGCATTCGAAAGCATGAAGTCAATAGCTGTTCCAATCCCATTATCATCCTTCTTTCCTTTGCGGTCTCCGTTCACCCCCGCCATCCTGGCACTGGGGGGAAAAAAAAAAGAAAAAGAAGAAGCAGAGTCAGGCTGTCTAGGGTGTGAAGAGCCAATAAATCAGTGGATAGCTCATCACCACGTGATCGTGTTTACATAACTGCCTACAAACTAAACCATTACATGCCTGTTTACTCCTGACGTTTTACATGTAAACCCACCTGGAAGATGGACCTTCAGACGATCTTTAACCCACCACCTGATGGCCTCTGATCCCCTTCCTCCTACATAAGCCCACCCAGTCGGCTGCTGAGAAAGAACCGGCCCCTATTCAGGGCCTCCTCCTTATCTTCTGGGACCGTCAGTGCCTGGCAGCGGCGAAACTCGCGAGCCACGGCACGGCGGTAATAATTTCGGTCTGTGTACTGAAGGTGTCGGCCTGCCCGGAGCAGCGCCCTGTAGAGCTCCAGCACGGCACTGCGAGACCAGCTGCCCATCAGGGATCACACATGGAGAGGAGGGGGACACCCTTGCTCCTGTGCAAAGGGTGAGCACAAGTTATATGATTAGAGGGCTGACGTGACAGTTAGAAATGGCTTCATCCGTGTAAATATCCAACCTAACATGCCACACACTGCAGAAACACAGCTGCAGTGTCAGCTCAGGCTGCTACGTTAGCCGCTGTGTAAACCTAAACAGGTAAACACTAAAGCTCAAAGTCTGCCCGTTTTCTAGCACAGGTTATGGGAACGTTTCATCAGCGAAATAAAAGTGTTTCCGTGTTACATACCGAGGCTCACTAGTCTTTAGAAAATGGCTGGATCGTGGAAAGTCACATCTCTTTATAGCACAGCACGCTAACTAGCTGCCGGAGCAAGCGCTGACCTTACTTTTAGCCAGCCTCATGGACAAAACATGGTCGTTAAAACGTGTGTGCGAGCGAGGATAAACGAGCCACACAAAGACACACAACATAGCAAATCTAAGCCACCTACTTTTGAGGAAAAAAGGACCAAAGACAGTTTGTCTACAGGAGGAAGCAGACCTCTGCTCTAGCCGGGGGTCAGAGTCGATAGTGGAAACCGGAAACAAATAGTCTGCTATTCATACACTATATCCGGGTCAGTTTTTCGTGTTTTTTTTAAGGATTTTATTTTGTAGTATTAATGGCATTGTCTGTCAAATTACATTTTTAAGAAATTGAGAGTTAATTTGAATTCAATTTTATTTTATTCAGATAGCGCCAAGGTAAGTAATAAATTTATTTATTTATTAATTTCATCAGTCCGGTGTTGGGAAGCTCCCTGTACATTAATAAATCGAGTATAAATTGGCACTGTTTGTGTTTCAAGCCTTAAATGGTCTCGCACCTGCAAATGTGGTGGATATGCACCCTATACACTCCATCATCTCCATCATCCTGATCATCAAGCAGTTAAAGCTTATTTCACAATGAGCTCATGCATTTGTTATCGTTACACCAAAACTCCTGAATGACGACATGGCCTGTGCCTGGTCAAGCATCAGCTGTGACTGCTTTTTAAAAAAATCTAAGCTGAAAATATACCTTTTTCAAACTTTTGGAAACTCGTGATTCTGGAATTGTTTCTGGAGAGTTGGTTGTTGTTTCATGTTATAATTGTGAATGCATGTAGCATCATTTTTTGTCCATGTGTTACTAATAATTAATCATTTTACTACATTTCATTGGAAGGACTGATTAAAATTGCCAAAAAATAAACATTTAATTCATATTAAAAGATGAAAACTGATACACTCAGTTTTAATGCAATCAAGAAAGAACTTTCTGGAGTTTTTCTCTATTGTGTAGTGTGTGTGTGCATGTGTGTAAGAATTTATAAGAACACCAAAGTGATCATCTTTTTAGTGGCATCAACAAACATTTATTAAATCAACAATAAACCAAATAACTGTGAGACTGTTTGCAGTACTGGTGAATCCAACCAACTTTGCCAACTGGCACTGAGGCAGCTGACACTGTTATAATTTTAAACACTTGACATATATCATTAAACTATCTAAAACGCCAATGGTCAGAAAACATTTCTCTCTTTAGCCTCACACAAAGTCACAGAATGTAAATCTCTTATGAAAAAGCTCCACTGAATACATCAGTAATCCATACAAATCTGTCACTGAGATTTATTTTGGATCCATTAGTTATTTTGAATCTCAGTACTATTAAAGCAAAAACATTTACATACAAAAGATGACAGAAACATTACAAAAAAACATGACATCAAGAAAAAAATATAAAGGGGTGACTTGTAAAATATTATACAACATTTATGTAATTATTATAACAATGTGTAACATTTTGGAAGTGGTCAATTTACCACTCTGTTAAAATTTATTGACTTACTACAATTTATACCTAGATAATGTAGATAATGATTGTGTCAACAATGGTAATCATTCTCATACCAACAACAGGTTTACATAATCCAAATCTATTAACACTTCATGCATTTCCAAACATTAATGCTGTGATCTTACTACTCTTCATTTAAATACTTTTTTTTTTCTTTGACAGCTTCTGCTGGAGTTCTACAAATTTTGGAGAGTATCAATCATCCGGTTGCACTGAGGGCTCTAAGAGATTTCTTCTGTCCAAGACATAGGAGGGAAATTCTAATTAATCTAGGGATTACTGAAACATTTTCATGGTACAAATCCACATGCATTACAGCCATTTAAATTCAATGGCTTGAAAAATGTGGAAAAGTCCTAATCAAGGCATATACTTAACCCCTTTCATCCTAGGGATGATATGTATATCCCTAATATCATCATGCTGGAGCAACCAACACAAGTAGCGCTCGGTCCCCATACCCCATCCACTGGTGAGGAGTGGTTTCACTTGGCGCATGTTAATGTACCATTTGTAGGATTGCTCTGACACTGCATGATATCTCAGAGCCTCTTGCACCATCTCAGGAGTTGAATGGCGTTCACCAAGGCCTACAGTCTCACCCAGCCCCAGCAAAAGGTCGGCAGCTTTAGCTTTGCGTTGCCCAGTGCCCTCCACATATGCTTGGTAGAATGGAACTGCCAGATGGTCCATCTCGGTCAGCCAAACAGCTCCACCATATTTCTCGATTAAAACACGCTCTCCTTTACGTGTTAACTTTCTGCCAAAATGGGGCTGACCCTCTTGGACCCACTCTAAACAGTCAGCAGAGGGCATCATGGGGATGGCCTGGTCTAGAGGGATTCTTGAAAGCCCAGTTTTTCCATCCAGCTTACTGAGCAGAGCTGTGACATGTGACAGGGTCCCAGCAGTGTTTAGGATTATATCTGAGTGTTTCTTCAACATGGACTTGGTGAGATGAACCAAGTATCCCTCTGTTATGGAAATTGCATTGTCCATGTCACCCAGCAGTTCACACTCCACATGATAGAACTGGTTCAAGTGTGTGGCATCAGGATCTTCCCCTCTGAAGCTGGGGGATATGTAGTAGGTCCCTGGCAGGTTTTCCTGGAAGCGAAGGAAGTATTCCAGTACAAATTGCATTGAGTCAGCAAGATACACACCCTGGCCCAGCAGATTGACGGAAACTGGCTCTGAGTCAGAACCCAGGCCCATTGGTGAGGAGATGGTGTCAGTGGTGAGAGGTGTCAGAGCATATGAGTACTGGCAGGACCTGTAGAAGTACTCCACTGTGCTGTGGAAAAGAGTGTTTTGGATCTTAAAAAGGTTTCGATACCACTGGCTCTTGATGGCTACCATGGAGTGAGACTCAGGATCTGTCCATGAACGAGCAGGCTTGCACTGGGTAATTTTCAAGTGGATGCTTTTGAGGGTTTCAGAGTCAGCGGACGGGCCATTCAGAGATGAAACATATCCAGGGTAGCTTTGGAAGCATTCTGTTTGCAGCTCAGTGGGTTTAGTGCCATCTGGTGAAGGTAACAAAGGGATCAACTTGGCATGAGCATAGTCAATCTCAAAGCCCTCAAAGATCAGTGCAACACTTGGAGCTTTCATCCCTTCTTCAAGCAGACGGGCAACTTTATAAGTGGCCAAGATCAGTGCTGTGTAGTCAGGTTCCTTCAGTTTGAAGATGTCACTGGACAGAGGTTTGCGTGGCACCACAACAGTTAGACCTGGACTGTTTGGATAAGGTGTCAGGAAGGCAACATACTCACTGTCTTCCCACACTCTCCACTGTTGCTGCTCCCCACGAACAATGCGACTGAACAGGTTGTCATTGGAAATGTCCCCCAAATAATCAAAGCAAAAAGGTGCATTCGGTGTTGGGAGTGCATTTCTAATCTTATCTTGAACCAGTACCAGTGCTTCATCATCCCAGCGTGGACCACTTTTTGAGGTGCAATAGCCAGGGTTATAAGCATGGAACTCTTCTTCACTAGCAAGATGGGGCTGCCATTTTGGCTCTAAGCCATGAAGAGGGAGGAGTCTGATTTCTGCTGGCTGACCAGGATTCGGATTGAATACCAAGGCACAACGTTGCACTCCCAGTCGCTCACATAGCAAGTTTGAGACAACTCTTGCTCCTTGTAGCATAGCAACAAAATCAGCTGTAGCTAAGTGGAAGATGCTGCTTGCCCCACTAAGAGTTTTTCTAGTCAAAATCGTCGCTCCAGGGATCCAGGGTTTTGGATTCAGGTAAGCAACAAGCTCATCTGTTTCCCAGATAACATTAGGGGGATCTCTCAGGGGTCTGAGGACCTCTACTCGTGAAATGCCACGAATCACTGAGGCCACAAAGATCACACCAGCATTTGTCTCAATAACAGCATCACCTTTATTATCCACAGCAATGATTCCAGCACAGATCCCCTTCAGATCTTCAGCTATCACTTCTCTGCATGCTTCCCTAAGGCTGTGGCCTTTATGATGGTATAGACTTGCTATTTTATGAGCAACTGTGTTCCTCAAAAAAACATCCCCATCTCCAGAGCAAGTAATGGCTAACTTGTCATCAGCATATATACCTGCTCCTACTACTGCTGTGTCCCCAACTCGCCCTTTCAGCTTTCCTACCAACCCGCCTGTTGAGGTTGCAGCAGCCAATCCATTCCAGCGATCCAATGCCACAGCACCAACTGTCTGTGGATGATGGTTTTTGGAATTTTTTCCAATACTGAGTTTTGCAGTTAACTCTCTGTGACGTAGATCAGTGTAGAAATAATCAGGACCAACACGCTTCTGCTTTTCCTCAAGGTCGTCAAGAAATTCTTCAACTCCATCTCCCACAATCAGTGCATGTGAGCTTTTATCCATTACACACCTGGCTGCTTTTATAGGGTTCTTTAGACTCTGAACAAAAGCAACAGATCCTGACTTCTTTGTACTTCCATCCACAATGGTTGCTTCCATTTCATTTTTGCCATGTTTGTTAAATACAGAACCTTTACCTGCGTTGAACAGAAAGCAGTCTTCCAGAGCCTCTACTGACCTCTGAACTGCATCCAGACTACTGCCACCTTGTTGAAGCACTTGGGATCCAAGGCTTAAGGCTGTTTGAAGAGCAAATTCAATGACCCCTATTACTTGGGAGTTCAGCATGATCTCTTCCCCAGCACCTCCATGAATCACTAGAGTGTAGTCTGGACTCATGCTAAGGGTACTACCAACAGCACCCTTGCTTTTGTCTGTGCTGTCTGGATAATGAATTTTCTCTCCATTAAGTTTCTCTCTTTGACCCTGCTGAAGTAGACACTCAAGGGCTCCCATTTCACTGGCAATGGCATATCTAACAGCTAGAAGCATCAATAACTTCAGGTTCATCATGAGGTTTTCTTGGAGCTTGTCTAGTGCAAGAGCAAAGCTACCTTTCCCATTAAGCACAATACGAACCTTGTCTCTCTTCCCAAGGTAGGTTACAGCCAACTGATCTTGAGCATAAACATTTCCTACCCCACACTCTACTCCTTCCATGAGATCTGTACCTGTTAGATACACAGATGGACACCCAAAGGGATCCAGAAACCTCTTTAGGGGATTGTCAGATGGCAAAGCTCGGCGCAAAGCAGCTAGGTGGGGGCCAACACCTTGACCACTTTTGGTGTTTTTTATGAGCCTCTTATGCTCCAGAAATGCAACATGGAACAACTGCAGTAGGTCAGCAGTATATTGGATGGTGTTATCTGGACCAATGCGGGATGCCAGGGCACCTATTAACTGACGAGAATGCATGGTGATTGAGTATGTAGGATCACAACGGCCATGTTTGTAGTGGCGCATATGGGCAGGTGTGACAAGTATGTGATTTGATGCAGCTTCCCCAAAAGTCTGCCTCATGGAAAGTTGCAAAGAGAAGTTGATCCAGGCATCATATAGACCCCTGTGGCCTCTGAGAGTAGAGAAGACATCCGGATAGGAGGAGATGTCAAAGGTGAGAACTGGGTGGTTTGTTTTTAAATCGAGGCTCTGTTGGGGGGTATTTACACCCTGTAAAGGGAATGTCAGAGGATGGGGACAAACAGAATTAAGATTGTTTACTGCAACAGACCCAGTCATGTTTTCAGTGCCAGTATGCAGTGGGTTTAAGTCAACAGTTTCCGACAGATCATACACACGTTCGGTCACAAGGCCAGCAACCATCCCATCCACAGCACTGTGCTCAAACACCATTCCAGCTGTGCTGTTTTTGAAAACAACCAGGTTCATCACCTGTCAAAACAACACAGAAAAAAAGGGATTATTTTGGGTTTCTTTGCCCTCCGTGACCCTGAATTGGACAAGTAGTATAATTTAAATGGATGGACGAATGAATAGAAGTATGTCCTCTAAAAATCAGCAAGCACAAAACACATTATTTAATTATAACTCTTAATTACTACACTGAGTCTTTAAATGTCTTAACAGTTGTTAAATCTATAATAATGTTTCACAGTAAACTTGTAAGCTTGTTTTAGTTTCCCTCCATTACCTTGTCATAGTATCTCAGAGATGGATTGTGTCCTCCTCCTCCCAGCCTCACTGCATTGAGAATATCAGCCAGTTCGGAGGGTGCATCATAGTCTTCTAGACAGAGTGTAAGTATAGCACTCTCCATCAGCCTCAGTGATGTCAGTGCCGTTCCTCCCTCCTCAAGGATCTTTTCCCTTCTCGCAGCCCAGGTCTTACGCTCCAGAGCTGTGAGGTTGCAAATGGATGAAGGATCATTTTGCTTCCCTGCCCTGGGTTGATCCATCACTTGAGCAAGCTGGTTATAGATATCAATAAATGACCGCGCAGAAACTGGCCCACCGGTGCTCGGTCGCCACAGTATGTCAACAGGGAACACTCCTCCAACACAGGTAATGATGGCATGGAGGCTGTCAGGGAAAGTCTGCAATTAAAAAGACTACAGATTAGAAGATATTGATATACCTGCAATGGGTTAGTACATCAATAGATAAAGAATAAAGTCTTTTAGGATTCATCAAGATAGTTGTGCTGCCATTAATCTCACCTTAATTTCATCTTGAACCCTCCCAGGAATACGGGTGGCAGCGAATACTTCAGCCTGCTGGGTGTGCTCCATTGGAATATTACCTTCCAATAAGAAGGGCTCACTGTATAGCTTTGCTGCTGCCCAGAGCAGAGCAGCTGCTCTACTAAGCTGGTTACATTTCTTTGCTTTAGATGGAAGAAGAACTACAGGGAGTGCTGTAGAGATGGGGAGAGGGTCAGCACAAGACAACAGACCTCTTTTGAACTGCTTTGTCACCCAATTTTCTTGGCCTGCAGCACTGGTTGCTAATTTCTGCTGGGCTTCTTCAAGGAGCTCTCTTTGTTGTTGCAATGTGCTTTTGAACTCTGGGTAAAGATCGGGACCTAAAGTAAGCTGCAGAACACGGCTCACTTCTTGCAAGGTAACATCCAGATCTGGAATAGGGTAGTCAAGAAGGGCCATCCTGTTGATACAGAGGAGGTTTGAAAAAGAGAAAGAAAAAGAGAGAAAGAGTCCATGACAATGCCAGATACTTGGTGTGATTTTCCAAGTGTGCAAAGAACCATGACAAAAAGAACCAGATACCAAAACTTGCATACATATATCAAGTCAGAAGACTCAGGGATTTAAGTTTAAACAAATGGGGTTGAAGTAAAAGCAGCAGAGCACTATTCTTAAGTACAGTATGTGTAAGTAGTATGACTTATACGCCAAAGTTAGGTAGTCAGTCAAAAGCATTTGTTAATGAAATTTTGTAAGGATCTAAAGGTTTATAACTAGATATTTGTAAAAGTAACTAAACTATGCACTTTCTGGAGAAACTGTTGCAGAATTGTTGCTACTGCTGGATTCTATGTTCTTCAGCAACACACAGCAGACCTTCACTATGTGTGTTTTAAAAAAGTGGCAGTGATTTTGAAAATGCGTGCAGGTTCATTTCAAGGAGGGCCCTGTAATCATATTCAACTGTTGGTCTATAAGAGAAAAAGACAAGCTGTAAAAGCATCCATCAATCGGAGACAGAGAGAGGAGATTCAAATCCACCAAAATGTTAAAAATGTGGTCACAGGAGCAAGACAGAAAGAGAGGTAGTTTTCATTGATCATCTTATAATTGGTCTCAGAGAGACAGTTGGATAACATTTCTCTCTCTCAGATCTCTGAACAGCGGTGTGGAGCATTTTTAAAAATTAAACATTAGGTTTTCTCAGAGGTATCATTACTTAACAGTCCACCAAAGAAATTCATCTTCCATGTTCTATCGTTGTACTAGCATTTTTCTGTATGTTAATTAGCACTAATTAGTAGGTGTCTATGTAACGCAGTACAGTCTATAGATCAGAGTCCTTGAATAGTAAGAGTCATCTCTGTTCATTCCAATGGATTTAATTTTTACTGCAATAGTGGCTCATAGAGCCTTGCAATAATACCTTAGCAAAATATACTATCGGGGACACCTGCTAGTATGCTTATAAATCACACCCAGTTTTATACCATAAAACTTTAGCAGCACAGAAGATTGAGATGCGTTTATGTATAAAGACATGTTCACATGTTCCTCTTTTCCAATAAGTACTCAAGGGGACTACATGAATGGCGTCACCACCCCTGGTATAACTCTTACCATTCGAGGGCTCTGCTATGGATGTAACTTGCTAGCAAAGCTATCTAACATCCATAATGGTAAAATATGACCTTTAAACAGAGCTTGACAGACAAATACGTGATATCACATCTTTTTTATACAGCTCGTAGCCTAATCTGTGCCCTTTGTGTTTATGATAATTAGAAAATGTTAGCTTTTCAACATAGAATGATGAATATTCAATAATATTAAAATGTTAACATTTTCCTATAAATGTTATGTTAGCATCCAGGTGTTTGCATTTCGATTAAAGCACTGCTCTTACATCCCCACAGCGACGCTGGCAGAAGTTTAGACTGCTGTTTCTTATGGAAAAGTACACCTCAGATCTCACATGTGACACAAACTACACAAACAGGCACATCGCAGTGTATTTGTCTAAATAGCTACTGTATATCAGAACATTTTCCCTTTACGGTTTCCTCACATGATGTCCAACCATTCTCACATTAGTGGAGCCTGTAAGTGAATTATCTGATTTATATTTAAGGGCCTGCGGAGTGAAACACGGGTTTCTTTGTGCTTCACGGAGGTGAACATGAATGGAATGCATCGAGATTTTACTTCTGTATTAGACAATACCCCCAGCACTCAGCAGCTATACACACCCTTGTAATGGCTCGTAACTAAGTTCATCTGCTCACACGTGAAAGCAGTTACTCCCTTTCCCTAACTTACGGTTGCCAGGGTTTTTTTTTTTTTGTTGCTGGTCGTCAAGGAAACATGTCCCTCACCAAATGACTTTTTGGGAAATTAGATTTCTCCTGATTGGTCCCATCAGTTTGAATCACCCACACAATGCTGGCTCTCTGTCCTCTATCCGAATCTTGTGTTGTATCTGACCCATTTGGTTTGTGCAGGGAAACAGGTCTTGTGATTCCAAAAGCTCAGCTACTAGAACTACTGCTGTGTGTTACATCATAGAAAATAATTATCCAACTGATGGGCAATAAAGCAATGGTAACACAATTTTTTTAAATTTTTTTAATTAAAAATAAAAATCTATTATTTTAACCTCATCACCTCTACTGGGTCACCAGCAAACCTCTTAAGGACAGGGCTTGGATTTCAGTTGAACCACAGTTTAGTCTAGTTTAAGAAGCTAGAAAATGTTGCTTTTCAGATCAACTCACTTACAGACATTTTGGCCTTACAGCTTTTTTCTTATAAGATTTTAATTTTAATTTTAATTTGGGTATGACAAATGGTCCCCATAAAGAGTAGACTTGAACCTAACTCTGGCCCTAAACATATCCCTGGTGAGCTGATGGATGTTATTTTGTTATAAATAATTTGTTTGTTATTAAACAATTTGTTATTAAAATATAACAAAGGTCATTGTAGTTGTGTTAAAAAGATACTTTTTTATATTATATATATATATATACACACAGTTCTCTTACACAGTTTGGACCCTCACAATGCAGCAAAACTGCCAATTTTTTTTTTTAAAGATATTTTGAAAGCCTCTGCAGCAGTATTTGCTTCCAAGAATTTACAAAACTCACACCAAAGAAATGGTTGTTGAATTGAAGTCTGGAGATTAAAGTCACAGACACTGTGCCAGGATCAGTGCTTCAGAAATATCTCCAATTAACATTTGACGTAATCAAACTACAAGACCATTTTTTATTTAAATAGTCAATGTAATTCCTTTTTCTTTAGTACCAGACTTTGCAGGAAGCTCCTCTTGAGTGCTAATTACACACTGTACATGGAACTGCTTCATTATAAATCAAACCATGATCTCCTCGTCATATCTAATGGGCTTTGAGTGCAGTAACAGTAGAAAAGTGCTCCATAAATACCAGAACATGAACCATTTACCTTTATTCACCTATGCATTTTATTTAAAATAAAATGAACTTACCTCACTATGAAAACGTCTCCAAGTTCTGGCCAGCTGGTAGGGTGGAAGACCACTCAGTGGGAAGAAAACCTGGTTGGACTGGAGAGACAGGGCTTTGTCTATAATGCACAGGCTGTGACTCCAATTAAGCAATTTAGTTTCTTGTCTGTCCATTTTCTCCTCCTCTCAATGCCTCACCCTCAGTCATCCTCGTGCTCTCTGCCCTCAGTGGGTCTTCTGTATTTTTTTTTTTCATTTTATTTTAAATCCTCTCTTACACAGTTTGGACCCTCACAATGCAGCAAAACTCCCAAATACCCTGAGGATAGTACTCTTTAAAAGTAATTCCTGGAGTTTTATCAAGTAACGTCTAAGAAAATGAAGTTAATGAGGAAAGCAGCTTGTGTGAGAATAGCAAACCACAGTAGATCTGCATTGACCGTGTGCCCCTTTTTTATACCAGGATCAACCTTCGCTTTTGTACATATGTAGGGGAAAAAATCTGCTAGTCTGTGTGTGCATGTGTGTGTGTGTGTTTGCACTTTTTTGTTCACACGAACGTAATATATATCCATTTTTTTGTAAATCATAAATACTTTCTGACAAGTAGAGTTTTTGGAAACCAGGACGGAATAATTTAATTGATTATTACATATAATCAAGCTTACAGGTGAAGTGATATGACTACTTCATTTAAGGGATTTTATGGCTAAAATATTTGACTAAACTAAAAACTAAACATTTACAGATCATGTTTTTGCTTCGTGCTACATCACCATCCGATTTTCTCCTTTCAAATGAAAATTATAACAGAAAACCTGCTTTTGAAGAAAAGTGACGTTTTCTCACCAGACAAAATTTCACAATTTTAGACCTACAGTGTGACAAAACAATGACATTTTGTCACCAGACCGTTTATCATTGCATATTTTGTCCAGTGACTTTTGTCGTTGTGCAAAATGTGTTTGCTTAAGAAGTGATTGACTGTCAGTTCCCTCTACTGGATAGAAATTATCCACCGAGAGTAAACCACTAATGCCTGTGTTGGATTTCTTTCCCTGTTAAGAAACCAGGATAGATGCCATCAGAGGTTGCTACTGTTTATGTTGCCATAATCTCACAAAAACATAATTTCCATGCACAAAATATTTGAGTAGTTATTATTTTATTGCAGCAAGGTACAATGAAATGTGCATTTAAATACATGCCCTCCCCGTGCTTTAGTATGTATTTAATTAGACTGGTTTTTAATTAAATACATACTGCACAGCAGACAGGACTGAACCTGTGGACGGCCTGTACGTAAAACATGGTGAAAAACAAACATTAAAGCATGAAAACTATAGAATCATACAGAAAATCACCTGCAGTAATCCTGATGGCTCTGTATGTCATTAGTGTCAACCCTATAAGAAAAAGGATTGATGCTGAGTGAGGAGCGAGTACCGAGAAAGTCACCAAACTTTGGAGACTGTTCGAAACACGAGTAATGGAAATGTTCATTATCGTGAAAAGTCGGAGCTCTTACTGTTGAATTTGTTCAATTTAAAAAAACAAAAAAAACAAATGCAGTGTCACTTTTCAGGATATCAACACTCAACAAGACTGTGAGACATCCTGGAAGAGGAGCTACCCTAAACTGTTTCATGTGATGCCGATCATGAAAAAGAGTTTGCAGGACATGTAAAATGTGCGGATGCCTCACTAAACACTGCTACAGCTGCGTGCTGTGCGCGGGATCACATGATGCTTTCCACGCAGGAGCTAAAGCAGCTCTTTGAGGTCACAGGTGGACCTGAGTGAGCCGCTCTGTGTCTCAGTGTGTGACATGATGCTAGCCGCTCACATGATACCAGCGGCCCTCCGTCGTTTATTTCCCAGTATGAGAGGTTCTCAGACGCTAAAAGCAAGCTTTGAGGATAAATAAGCAGTGACACAACTTTATTTAGAAATCTTCATTACCTTTATTTGATTTATGAATGAATGAAAAATAAAATCAGATTACAGATCTGACTCTGAGGATCTTTAGTCCATCGTGACCTCAGTTTAAACTCAGAATGCAAGTAAGTACCTATGGGCAATTTTCAAATTTATATTAGATCCATAAGACTTTTTGTGCTTGATAAAGACATTTATTCATAATTCAATAGAGAGAGATTAAAAGAGAATAAACATGTAGAGAACAGAAGAAACTCCGATATGACCACTGGCTGTGCAAAGGTTAAAAATTGCAGTCAAGTTATTGATTCAAATGCACTGCTAAAAAGTACTAATATGCTTGTATATGCCTTTATAAGAACTGATGCAATGAAAAGCTTTTCCATGATGTGACTCTTCCGTTCCACCACATACCAAAGGCGCTTGACTGGACTGAGATGTGATGACTTTGGAGTGCAGTGAACCCATTTTTATATTCAAGAAATCAGTTTGAGATGATTTCAGCTTTGTGATGTGGTGCGTTGCTGTCGCCACAAGGTGGGTACACTATGGTCAAAACGGACATAGTCAACGAGCGTACTCAGGTGGGCAGATTAGCAGTTTGACAAATAATAAGACCAACAGGCGTGTTCAGAGTCACGTGAATCAACTTTTTATCCCCTTTTTGCTTAGTTTGAGCATGTCTACATGCCTGTATGCACTGAGTTGCCTCCATGTGATTGAATGATTAGATATTTGAGTTAATGAGCAGCTGAACAGGTGTACCTAACAAAATGGTCACTAAGAGAAGCTTAGTTTTTCAGTTTTTGATATTGATTTCAGAAAAAAAATATATATATAAAATATATATATAATTTTTTAATGGTTTTAGAGTTTAGTTTAGGTTTGACTAAATTTGCCGTCTAACCTGGACTCTAATTTAAAATGTGGACTTTGTTCACAAATTGATCAATAATGTACATATGTAGCCTTAATACAGCGTCATATAACCAGGCTCTACGGTTTTTAAATCGCCCACGTGATCTTTACGTGCCGAACTTGTTCGCTCCTCAAAAACAAAAGTGCTCAGCGACTTCCCTCTAGCGCTCCGGGTTTGCATTTCGTGCAGAGGCTCGTCATGGCGGCTCAGACCCGAGCTCTGGTGTCCGGTCAGTGGCTGTCAGATGCTGTCAGAAATAACCTGATCGGTCCCAAGCTTCGCGTTCTCGACGCGTCTTGGTACCTGCCGATAACCAAACGGAACACCAGAGAGGAGTTTGCCCAGAAGCACATTCCGGGCTCGTCCTTTTTCGACTTGGACGAATGTTCCGACAAGAGCTCTGCGTTTGATCACATGCTGCCAACTGCCAGCTACTTCTCGCAGTATGTGGGAGATCTGGGCATCGGGAACGACACGCACGTCGTCGTGTACGACACCAGCGACGCCGGGGCGTACAGCGCGCCCCGCGTGTGGTGGATGTTCCGCCTGTTCGGGCACAATTTGGTGTCGCTGCTGGACGGTGGCTTCAAGAACTGGCTGGCTGACGGCTACCCGGTGACGTCCGAGTACCTGAAACCGGAGAGCAGAGAGTTCAAGGCCACTCTGAACCAGTCGTGGGTTAAAAGCTACGAGGACGTGCTGGAAAACATCAGAACCAAGCAGGTCCAGGTTGTGGACGCCAGGTCTCCTGGGAGGTTCAAGGGTACTGAGCCTGAGCCCCGAGAAGGTGAGTCAGACTTGAAGTGTTTAAACTTAAGAAAAGGCCAACAGTTTATTTATCTGTCAGTCGTGTAAGTTCTCCAAGGGTTAAAAAAACCGGCTTTGAGCCAAAGTTACAACATGTAGGGTTTTGCATCAAAACAAGAAAAATGAGATACTTTGCTGCATGCTTTCCATGTTGCTGCTGTCGTGTATCGTGTACACGGTGCAATACTCAAAAGTGAACATGCTTTCAAAAATACTACTATCAGCACTTATAAATAAATTAATTGGCTTCGGCACTGTTTGCCTTTGAAACAGCGCTGTTTTTTAGAGGTACTGGTACTTTGTTTTTAAGGTCCTTAGTATACACTGGCTGTTATCTTGTGCCTCCGTGCCCTGTGGTGGCCGTGCCCTCTGCTGCAGCACTCCTCCTACTTCTTTGTTAGTGATGATAACTCTTTACTAAGGTTACTATAGCCAACTTAAGCTAAAGTAAAACCTGAAAGTAGGTGCGAGAAGACTTTGTGAAATGGGGAGGAAAAAAAATCAAATGATAACATAACTAAAAAACAAATTTTAGTAAAATAAAGTAAAAACACCCTTTTACTGTGTGACAGCTGGGAATGTGCTAAAGCCTGCCTATTGGAAAAAGTGGAATAAAATGTGGGTGCCTCAGCTCAGGGATGCTGGGACGCAAAACAGCTAGAAACCGTGATCTGTGTCCAAATTTAATTTCAGCTGCTAATTACAGCTTTTGAGCCACCTGCAGATAACCAGCAGAGAGTGTGTGCTCAGCTTCTATCTTGGTGGTTCGCACGGAAGCAAACGTCCAGGAGATGCTGCTAAAAGCTATGGAAGAAATTTAAGTTAAAACCTGGCACATCAAAACTTAATGTTGATACTTTCCCCTAAATTTGTCACTCTTCTCTGTCCCGCTCACAGACATCCTGCCTGGACATTACCCCGGAGCGATCAACATACCATATACATCTTTACTGGATCCCTCTGGAAAGGTGAAGGAGACTGAGAGCCTGACTAAGGTTTTCAAGGATGCAGGGGTGGACGTGACGCGACCCTTCTGGGCATCTTGCGGCTCAGGCGTCACGGCGTGTCAGGTCATTCTGGCCGCGCACCTGCTCGGGCACCCCGGGGTTTGTCTTTATGATGGCTCCTGGTGCGAATGGTTTCAAAAGGCACCGCCAGAGCTCATCATCTCAGAGGGGGAGGGAAAGAAGGCGTGAAGGGGAAATGTCACTTCTTTAGAGAGAGCTAAGCTACAGGTGAATCTGACTTGACCGTGTTTGTGTTTCTCCCACAGCATCACAATGTTGCTCTAGGACCGCGATCGCAACCGACCAGTTGCATAGATGTGTGAGGTGATTGCTTTCAGACTTTGGCTTTTAAAAGTCATGTGAGGTGGAAGAAAGAGCAATCTGACAACTTGGTTGGCTTGAAGTGTTTAGTTAGGGTTAGGAACATATTGTTTTCACAAATGTTATGAAGAGGAGGCGGTTTGCTTTGGGTTAACAGGAGCCTGTCCCAGCTGTCCAGACAAGAAGCGGAGGGAACACCCTGGACAGGTCTGAGCGGCGCAGACAACCAGTCACGTTGACAGTGGCACGTTTAGATTTACCAGTTAACCTAGGAATGTTGGAGTGTGAAACAAAGCTGGAGAAAACCCACAAAAACAGGTGAATAACACCCAAAGTCCCCAGAAAGACCCCAGGAGATGGATTCAAAGCCAGGACCTTCTTGTCATGAGGCACCAATTCTAACCACCGCATTTCCCCCATGACACCATATTTGTTTTACACAGTTTTAAAGGTCGGAGTTCTTTAAAGAATTTAGTTTTGGGGGGTTTTTTTTCCATCTTTTCCTCAAAGTCGGAGCTGTAACTGGTCACTTGCATTGATGGCCCTCGAGCAACCTGCATTATTATGCTGTAGGAACAGCACCAACACGGGGACAGCAGATTGTGCCTAAACATTAAACCTACTACGCCTTACCGTCCATTTTTTTCCTGGGTATATTTTACACACTATAGGTTGTAAGTTTCCTCAGTTGTCAGAAACCTTTCGGATAATTCATGTTTTATGCAAATGTAGCGCTCTAAAGTTCCACTTTATATGTTTTGCTCTGGTCTTTCTTTAATCAATAATGATGCAATTACAATTTTTCCGTTACTATAAACTGAATATGTTATGTGCTTCCGTTTTGATGTATTTTCTTTTTCTTTTAAAAGTAAGTCTAGCTCACGAGGTGGAGGAAAACATGTACTGAGTAACCAGTAAAGTAAATATTTAGCTGTGTTAGAAGGCCACACAGGGCAAAATTCGCTGGAATGTTGATCAGATATAGCTTCCTCATGCGACCTCGCAGGGTTGTAGGAAATTGTGTTGTTCCAGATTGTGTTGATTTTTTTGGGGGGGGGCTTTAGGTTAAAATGCCTCAATGTTTTGCTTTCACTTCATGGGATTGTGTAAATGTTGCAAGTGTTCAAAATGTAATTTGTTGTAATTCATTGTTATTGTGCAGCCAAGAAATAATAATAAAAATCTAATTAAATATACTGCAGCTTTTTATGACACACGGCACACAGCGTTTTAAAAAAAAAAAAAATTGGATTGCTGACATAGAGGAAATGTAAACCAGTTTGAGCCGGTTCCTGCTGTTTTATATGAGGTGTCTGGAAAGATGCCCGATTTACAAAATAAAGTTTATGGATTATAGCTACGCAGGGGTGAGCTACGTGCAACTCTTCTGGGCACACCGTGTAGGTGATCAGGAAGTGTAAGTGCACTAATACGCATTTACAGTTGGGAAAAGAATCAGTAAATCAATCATGAGGGCTGCTGTTTGAAAGCTTCATAAAAAATTGATCAGAGTATATATTTATTCCAACTCCATTCTTCCTTGAATAGCACTTTGTTAGTGATTAACAGTGTAGTAAAGGGGGAATCTTAACCACTGTGTATGATATCAGCTGTTGCTATGTCTCATTGAGGTTAAAAAAAAAAAAAAAAAAAAAAGCACGAAAAAAAAAAAACACACTAAACGAGGA